>PVIA01006366.1:51723-98775 GCA_004024845.1 Tonatia bakeri | reverse complement strand
AGAAGGAGCTCCTACCCTTTGCAACAGCATGGATGCAACTGGAAAGCATTATGCTAAGTGAAATAAGCCAGGCAGTGAAAGATAAATACCATATGATCTCACCTTTAACAGGAACCTAAACAACAAAACAAAGAAACAAGCAAAATATAGTCAAAGACACTGTAATAGAGGACAGGCAGAAAGTGACCAGAGGAGAGAGGAGAGGGAATTTCAGTGGGAAAGGGGAAGGGTTTACAGGAAGAAAGTTAAAAGACACATGGATAAAAACTAGGGGGAAGGAGGTAATGGGAGGGAAGTTGGGAGGGAGGGGTGGGTGGGCTGGATTGGGAGTAAAGGGGAGAAAACTGTACTTGAACAATCATTAAAATAAAATTTAAAAAAAATTACTGTGCAGTCTCCTTCAAGATTAGCCCCCATAATTATGAAATAACACATGTACAAGGTTATTTACTGCAACATTATTTACCAAGAAAAAAATGAAATAAAAAACAACCCATATATCCACCAATATGTGCCTGGCTGGAAAAACTATGATATGCCCATCCACGCAATGAAAATTGAAGTATGAAAATGTCAAAATAAGGTATAGAGTAATCTATATAGTATGCCATCTTTTGTTTAAGAGTGTGTGTACGTGCCCATGCATTTGCTTCTTTTTGTTTTAAAGAAACAATAGAAAGATTAATCAGAAACTAATGAAAATAGTTACCTATAGGGGAAGAGGCAGACTGAGTAGAGAGGCTAGATGTCAACATGAGACTTCTCTGATTATACCAATAAAAAGGTCTTAACTTTTAAACCATGTAACACTTCACATATTTTAAAAAGGAAATTAAGCTGAAAATGAAAAAAATTACATGAAATTCGAAGAAGCAGAAAACAGAAACAGTTGTTCAAAATAACTACACCACCAACCATCTAATATTTACTGGCTATTTAGTGGTGTCAAAATTCCCAGCCTTTAGGGATCTTAGAATCAGTTTGGGAGCTAAAATAATAACATATGAACAGACAACGCCATAAAGTGTCAGACGGTGGGAGCCACCTGAATGATCAGACGAGTTCAACCTCGATGTGAAATATGAAAAGGGAGATACAGGATGCCAGAGGACATTCTACTTAGAGGGAAGAATAAAACCAGTCTAGAACTGGAAGAGTTTGTTGGGTGGAGTGAGGTTCAACAAGTGAAACATCGTGCGCATGTAGCTGAGAATCTCTACCGAGACATCTCCCACCCCCACCCCCTCCTCCGACCACACATCAGTGTAACTTGTGAAGGATGCTGGTCCTTGACAACATGACACCATCAACTCATTTCACTAAGGAACATGTTCTAGTTCTGTATTATTCTGAAGTGTCTTGGGATTCTGATTGAAAGCCGAATCTATGTAAGTAAAAGATTTAAATCCTTGAAAGGATTTTTCCTAATAGCCCTAAAGGCTGATTATAGAGACAAAAATTTTTAAAAGATGCTTCTAATTCTTATAGCTGACATTTGTGAAACTATGTTCAGGGTATTTAAAATTATTCAAGTCAAGCCCCAGCCAGATGGCTCAGTTGGATGGAGAGTTGTCACATACACCAGAAGGTTGCAGGTTCGATCCCCAGTCTGGGTGTGTAGGGGAAGCAACCTGTCACGTTTCTCTATCTGTGTCTCTCTCCCTTCCTGTCTCTCCAAGAATCAATAAACATATGCTCGAGTGAGCATTAAAATTACTCAAATCAACTTTAGTTTTATTCCATAAACATTCTCTGATCATTAAATTAATGAGGGTAGACATTTTTAAATTAGCTTTACTGAGGTATATATAATTTGCATACAAGAAAATTCACCCATTTTTCTTTTTTTAAGATTTTATTATTCATTTTTAGAGAGAGGGCAAGGGAGGTAAAAAGAGAGGGAGAGAAACATCAGTGTGAGAGAGAAACACTGCTCGTGCCCAACTGGGACTGAACCCATAACCCAGGCACACTCCAACACTGGGGAGCAACCCAGCAATCCCCCACTTTTCGAGACAATGCCCATTTAACTAAGCCACACCAGTTGGGGCTCACCCATTTTTAGGTGTATAGCTTAATGAATTTGGACAAATACAGTCATCAAACCAGCATCACAAGGGCAGGCAATTTATAATCTTCTCTATAACTTTAACCTTCTCTATGAAGCAGGAAAACTGACTTTTTTAAATAAACTTTGAGTTTTTGAAGTACTATTACCTTTCTAAAGCTTTGGAAACTACAAGGTAATGTTCTAAAAAACATACTATATACCCACCATAATTCAGTTTATATAGTAGCTAGAACTTTAAGGACAATATTAAGTCTTAAAGACATACATACCTACTCTTTTCTCTAAAAGGTTTCCTTGTTGTGCCAACTTGATTGCATGTATGTAGCCAAAGGAAGCATCATATCCAAGCATTTCACAATATATAAGTCTCACCATACATTCCTTCATCATTTTCTGAAAAGGAAAATATGCAGTAACTGTATAAATACATGGAATGTTCTAATTTTTTTTATTACACTGTAATCATTTAACAGGAGAATCATTTAATCCTGGAACTGGGGTGGGGGGATATATATGTGTGTGAATACACACACACACACACACACACACACACACTTAAAAAGAAGCCATAGGAAAATATTAGGGGAATAAGATTTAATTCAGGTCACTTGTGTTTAAAGTAACACAGGTTAATTCATGAGCATGATAAGACTACCAAGTACTGGGAAAACAAGTTGCTACAATAAGATCTTAGAAGCCCTCCTTCAAAAGGCTTCTCTTTTCACTCTTTTTCACTAGGAGTGAAATTGTTCATTTAAACTATTAAGTATCAACCCTGATTTTTTAACATCTCAGAGTTTTTCAAAAGTCATTATGAACTTAAAATTAGATTACATACATTGTTATTCTCTTACTTTTTTAGTACATTCACCATTGCAGGAATTCTCTTTACAATTCTCCAGCAAACTCATCCAACCTCTTCGTGACTACCACAGGGACAGACTACTCTGTGAAGCACGTCCAGAGTTGGACGGCCACAACTATAAAATCTTCCTTCCTAACTTCTATTTGTCTCAGTTCTGCTCTCACCAGGTTTATGCCTGGCAGTAAGAGAAATTATATTTATTAATGCCAATTGCAGAAAACAGACATTTAACAAAGTAAAAAAGAGGTAAACTATTTCTGCTTAATATTGTTTTTTTAAATAGCTGAAGTTAATTTCATTTTTTTTTTACCCGCACCGAAGGACACTTCTTCACTTAGAAGAGAGAGGAGGAGGGAAGAGAGAGAGAAACATCAACTGGCTGCCTCTCACAGGCTCCCTGACCAGGAACAAACCTGAAACCCAGGCATATGCCCTGACTGGGAATGAAACCCACTACCTTTCAGTGTATGGGACAACGCTCCAAGCAACTGAGCCACACTGGCCAGGGCTGCTTAACATTTCTATCAAGTACCATGAAACACAATGATTTTAGACACACACACAAACACAGGCACATACATACACATAGATAGATCAGTTACGCTTTGAGTTTTATCGGCCCACATAACATCATGATCATGAGAGGAAATACACAGATTCCTCAGACTGTACAAGTGTTACTCATGTACATGCACGTACTCATGCAAAGTGACCACCCAGTATTTTTATTGGTTGAGGAGGGAGAACATTCGCACAACGACTTACAAAAGCACTCACTAAATCTTTGCTGAATAAATATTGCTTGGAAAAATTTCATTATGTGAAACCACATTAAAGTTAGAAAAGAAAAAAAAAACCTAGGTCTTAATCTAACCATAAAGGAACAGTCCTACAAATGACCTGTATATTGCAGCCACTCATTAAAAAGTTGACGAAATGAATGTTGTTCAGAAAAATCTAATTATATGAAACCAGTTTTAAAAACTGGATTTTGATTAGCTGCTGGGCAATATACTTGGTTTCACAGCAAGAAACCTTTTTTTTTTTTTTTTAAGTCAGTCAACCCGTTCTCCAAGATGTATCACAGTAAAATGAGATCTACAATATATCAATTCTGGTCTGAAAACATTTTTTTTTAATCCTCACCTGAAGATATGTTTATCTTTATTTTTTATTTTTTGAGACAGAGGAAGGTGGGGGGAGAGAGAGAGGGAGAGAGGGAGAGAGGGAGAGAGGGAGAGAGGGAGAGAGGGAGAGGGAGAGAGAGAGAGAGAGAGAGAGAGAGAGATCGATCAGTGAGAAATACTGATGGGCTGCTTCCCCATGCATGCAGAGTGGGGCTCGAACCCTCGACATTTTGGTGTATGGGATGATGCTCTGATTAACTGAGCCATCTGGCCAGGGCTGAAAATGTTATTTTAAATGATATATACTCACCTTTCCCCAGTGTACAACATTAAGACAGTAAGCTCAGCACTGGAGTCCCAGGAGCATTGCCACATTTATGTAATTATCATCACACTGGCACAAAGTTGACATCAGCCAAGCAAGTCTTGCTCGGTGCAACCAGTCAACAATAAAAGGCTCAAGTTAATGTCTGACTTGCTGCCATCCATAACTGACTGTGAACACGATAAACTGGGTTTTAGCAAGAGGCCAATGAGGTGCCACTGTGGAGTCCAAGAGGACCAGATCTGAAACCCTGAGCGTGCCGGCACTGACTGTGCACACTCACCAGTGTGGTTGCGGGAGCGGAGACAGTCGCCTTCAGATTACTCAGCTCCTGCTGGATTAATTTCTCCTCCTCCTGAAAAAGTGAGAGTATTTAAATGCATGAATAAACTCTCTTAAAACAGTATTTTTAAAAGGAAAATATTTGTAACATCTTAATAAAAGAAACATTATTTTAAAGGAGAGTTATAAAAATTATGTGCTAAGATCTGCCTAAAGGCATTTCTCCAATGCTCAGAATCATTCCTGGAAAGAATGAATGTTTCCAGTTTAACTCACCTTCCTCTTTTCTTCACTCAGTTACTGTCTCCTTAATGACATTTCAGTAGGAAATGTTTTTAAAAAAATTAATGGTGGGGAAAAAAGAAAAGAAAATCCTCATATACTGGCCCACAATAAGGTTCTCACACGTTTCCCTTAAAATTAAAAAGTCTTCATGGAATAGTAAAATAGGTAAGAAGGCAGAAACAGAAGTTGGCATTTCCCTTACACTATATTCTTCTTCCCTATCCTTTTCTCCTTATTCCTTACATCCTTTCCCTCACCTCTCATCTGGCTAACACACAATAAATACACCAAGGTGGTCACTTCTACTCTCTGCATTGTATTTTACCTCCTTGAAAGCACTGGAAAATCAGCCTCATGTTTGGCTAATAAAATGCTATCATTAAACCATACACATAGAATTAGCAGATGTCCAGTAGGAGGCTAATCCAGAACTACTGATAAAGTAATGCCATGTATAGATACCTTATATACAGTTTCAAACTGCAATTTGGAACCAAAACTTTTTTTTTATTTCATTCATCATCTCATAAGTTAGCAAAACACGAAACATTAAGACAAACAATATTAAGTTCACAAATAATAAATTTTGGATGTGAAGCAGACCCTCCCCAGTACAGCATCATCTTATCTCAGTTTTGAAAAAAACATTTTACACACTTAGAGCACCTTCTCTCTGCATGTTTTCTTCTCTCCTGGCACTTATTAGATTGTATATTGCTCAAGCCCAAGATGAATGACCTTGGGAAAAGAAAATGTGTTTTTGTTTCCTCAATGTCTAACACATAACCTCTTCCATATATGTATCTTCTGAACCAATTATGACATGACTCTTTTAAAGATACAAATTCCTTTAAGTTTCGAATCAGGATCTTACGCAACCTGTGCAGCTACCAAAGTCTGTGGGAACTTAATAACTTGAGAAATAACTGCTCATTTCCAAAGCCTATCTGGGGTAGTGGCTTATTCTTCAAATTTTACACTTTGTAGGAATTATGCTTTTTTCTTTGCCCTACCCACTGGTCTAACTAAAAACCTCTATCTTCCCGAAGATATTCAACAACAAGTACAGACGGCAGGGTCTGGTCCCGTGTGTGACATTCAGCAGCTGAAAGAACTCAGGGACAGGAAGAACCTGAATGAGGAAAGAAACTTTGTAGAAGGTGAATGCTGACACTTCTATCGAGCTTGTATTGTCACATGTTTGAGATCTCACCTAATCCTCGAAACCACCTATGAACTTTGCATTGGTACTTTCCCACTCCAACGCTCAGGAAATAATGGAAGTTCAAAAGTTAAAGAGATCTTCCCGCAGATCATGAGGGTCAGTGTCAGGGCCAACTGTGGAAACCCGGCCTCCCAAGTTGTCAGTCCCGGCAGGAAAGTGACGCTTCCAGACAGACGCAAAGAAGGACTGACACACGCAGTCCCCGAGCTCCTCCGTAGGGCCTGCCCCGTAGGCTGGTGGCGGGACCAGGGCCTTGCAGCAAGGGGGCCTCCCTGGGAGTCCCTGACCTCCTGGCCGGCAGGCACTTACGTGCTTGGACGTGAGCGCAGTGATGCCGCGGATGAGGCTGCCCAGGCGCGAGGAGAAGGACGCCCTGGCTGCCGCGGGCCCGCCACCCCCCTGGTTCTGCAGGAAGAGTCCGGGCAGCGCCGTCAGTGTCTTCTCCACAATGTCGCTCATCGCAGCCACCAGCGCCCACGCTTCGGCCGCCGCCCGGCTTCATGCCCGGCCGCAGCCCCGCCGCCTGCCCGGCTTCCGTACGCACTTCCTGTTTGTTTGAAGAAAAAATCTTTATTCGTGTCCGGCACGGACAGCACAGTGTAGTTCTCGACAGAGGCCGCAAGAGGGCGTGAGAGTCCGTGTGGTGGGAGAGGCTGCTCGGACAGCCGGCCCGCGAGTCCGACCTGAGAAGGAATAGGAGGACGGACTGGATAGGACCAGTTTCAGTGGCATCCCGTCCGATGCATCTCTGAGTCAGTCCTCCTGAGGTAGCCACTCGAGCATGTCCCGCTTGCACTTCGTCCTCCAAGGTTTCCCTTTACGTTTAGCCGCCTCCGAGCTGCCCGAGACCCCGTCGAAAAGTGCCCATTGCTGGCCCCCATTCGGCCACCGCTCACTGTCTGAGGGACACAAGCAATCTGCCAGCTCCCTCCATCCGCCACACCTCGAAGGACCAGAGCGAGGCGGCCCCGGCGCCGCGCGCTGCCCAGGTGCACACGGTGCTAGGGACCTGGTGTTCAGTGGCCTCGGCTGTCCTGCGGGTCCAGCCTGCCGGCTTCAAAGCTCGCGGCACAGGGGCCACTGGCGGCCGCTGTCCCTTCTCACCCACGCTCTTCTCCTGGGATTTGGGAAACAGCCAGGATGGGAAGTGGTCGGCCAGGCCCTGTCCCCCGCCCACTCCTACTGGGGGGGGCAGTTCAAAGGTCACCCCCTGGCGCAGACCACGTGGCCCCGCAGACGCGGGAGGGCGGGTATGCCTGTCCTACCCTCTCCCCGCACGGTTCTTTTCCGCTGCAGAGCAGACCACGGCGCCACCCCATAAACCTTTACCTTCCTGGGGAGAGGAAAGCCGCCGCTGCTACCCCAGTTTCTGCCCGGAACAGACACCAGTACAGCGGTTCTCAAAGTGTGGTCCGGTGGCTTCCGAGGGTGCCTGAGAGCCTTCCCGGGGACCCTCGAAGTCCGAACCGTGCTCGTGTCACTTAAATGCTGTTTGTTGATTGTACTCTCATCCTGCCGGAAAGTGTCCAGAGGAGTTCGCAAGAGAGCAGACAACATACAATCGCTCTATTGGCGGGTGGAATGTGTGCTTGAGTACTGCTGTGTTTTCTAAGGTTTAGGAAGTGCGTGTGCGCATTTTCAGAGATTTACTAACTTTGTGTTCAGTCTTCTAGCGTGTCTTTATGAGCTGTCTTCACTAACACCTAATCTCTGTGACCTCATTCATCCCCCAACAAATGGTCGTCTTTGCGCCTAGGCAGAAACACAAGAAAAAGGGACGTTTTGTTGGTTTGCTTTGCGAGAATATTTTAAAATTTATTGAAAACTTCTCTAAATATTTAAATTTTTAGAAAAAAATTTAAACGTATTCTTTTAGACGTTAATATTTTATTCTAAAATGAAATTTTGTTTACAATTTTTTAAAAATTTTAGGATCGTTCATTGCCTTACAAAAAGGAGGTCAGAACACTTGCTTTCTTAACCCTCCCACATCTAAAGATGCTGGAAAAGATGATACTGATCGGTATCAGCATTAGGATTCCCTCAGGGTAAAGGGAAGAATCTGCCTGAAACCGCAAATAAGTAAAGGAAGCATAATAAAAGCATCTTTCTTTCCCTTGGCTTTAGAGGTGCTAATAATTCACCTTATCTTGTCTTAGTCAACAGAACATTTTCAAATACTATTTTGGTGCCAGTTAAGTAGAGGCATCATTTTGAGACCTCAGTTTAAAGGAAAGGCAATTTCAAATTTTAGACATGAGACCTTTCGATAAGATCTTGAAAATCCAAAGCTTTTTTGCTACCTCTTTTCAAACTAGAAATGAAAAACCCGCTGGAGCATCTTACAGGTTAAATTAGTGTACTGCACTGGCTTGAGAAGGGCGTACAACAGCTGAGACACAGCTAACGCCTGCGCTTGACTCAGTGAATGTCTGTGCACAGAAAAGTCAGGCAAAGAAATCACAGCAGTGCTGCCGTCCAAAGATGCAATCGCTCACCACCTTAGAAAATTAGTTTCAAACACAAAGACTGAGCTACCATCTCATCTGTAGAAGTATACTGCCTTCCAGACGGACAATTATATAATTATAGAGTTGGCTAGACTTACTCTTTGCTTGTATCTATCCAGTGTCAGCACCAACTGCTACTTGAAGAAGATCTTTCGTGTAAATGCTTGGCCCTAAACACAGGGGTGCAGAAGTAAAGCATTGAACATTTTTTTTTAATCTCATAGCTTATTCTGGAACAACTACTCTATTTGCACTAATGGTATGAAAACCTCTGGCACCTGGACACAGACCAAGGCAGGGGCTCCAAACTGTGTTCTTCACCACCGCACACTCACATTAAACAAACAAAAGAAATCTAGTTTCACCAAAGAGTATCATTAATGAAACAGTAAGAATCCTCAATTTTATTAAATCTCCATCCTTGAGTACATTTCTTTTAAGACTGTGTGTGACACAATGGAAAGATCACATGGAGTAGTTCTCACGCACAACAAAGGCTTTTCAAGGAAAATACTTGTGCAGTTGTTTGAGTTGAAAGCTGGACCAGCCACTTTTCTTCCCGCAACATAATTTTCAGTTGAAATAGTGGTTAACTAACAGTGGTTTTCTTGAAGATGGACAGCCAGCCTGCACTTCAAAAAAAAGAAATGATGGCATTTGTTGCCACTGATAAAATTCAAGCTTTCACATGAAAATTAGAATTTTAGAAATTTTGTATCTACCACCAGGAATTTGATAATTTTCCAATGTGCAAGAACTGTTCTGATAAGATTGATGGTGATATTAATGAATGTTACTGTTTTATAGTGTGTAATTAAATGTGTTAACATTTGGAAGATCTGTATAACTCAGTGAATCAATATTTTCCAAATGATCAATGTATGATGTTATAAAATTATGCATGGACTGAATATCCATTGAAAGTATATTATAGACCAACGATTTTAATACAATCTAGCACCAAAAGTTCACTGATGTTTTCAAATTCCACATTGCAACAAATCTTTAACAAATGACTTATTGTCAAGTTATGGCATTATATCAAAGAAGAATATTTGCAATTATTTGAAAAGGCTGTTAGAAGACTTTTTCCCTGAACTACAGTAGCTGTACGAGACCAGGTTTTCTTCATTAATTTCAAACAAAATAACAACCCTGTGTTAGGCTGATAATGGCTCCCAAAGATAAAGCCACATCCCATGATTTTATTTGTGAAATGTTAACTCACGAAGTAAAACTTGTGCAGATGTGATTAGGGATTTTGAGATAAAGAGATAATCCTGGACCATTCAAATGGTCCCTCACTGCCCTCACAACAAAGTCCTTATCAGAGAGAAGCAGACTTAGGGTGGTGAACATACAATCCAATGTACAGGTGATGTATTACTGAATTATGCACCTGAAACCTATGTAATTTTATTAACCAATGTCCGCCCAATAAATTCAATAAAAAATATAAATAAATAAAAAAGAGAGAGAGAGAAACAGAGGGAGATTAGGTACCACAGGCAAAAGAGAAATTGAGGTGAAGATAGAGGCAGAGATTGGAACCACGCAGCCACAAATTAAGAAATGTCAGCAGCGGCCAGAAGCTGAAGAGGCAAGAAATGAATTTCCCTCTCAAGCCTCCAGAGGGAGCAGTTCCCTGCTCATGCCTTGATTTCTACCTGGTGAAACTGACGTCCTGGCCTCTAGAACTATGAAGAATACGTTTCTGTTGTTTTGAGCCACTGACTTTCTGGTTACTTCTCACAGCAGCCCCAGGAAACTAATACAAACCCTAAAGCAGGAGATTAAATGCAGAACCACGCATGAGAATCCCGCTGTCTTATATTAAGCTGACAATAGAGATTTCAAAATTGTAAAACAATGTCACTCCTCTCACTAATTTTTGTTTTGAATATATAGCTATTTTTTTTACTTTTTTAATGTCGTAAGCATGTAATGGGTTTATTGTGCTTTTTAAAAATCAATAGCTTAAAATGTTCTCAGTTTTACTTTTTAACTTAGTAAGTATCTATAGATATAACTCATATAAACAAGAGCTTTTGGAGGCCCTCAATAATTTTTAAGCATGTAGAAGGGTCCTGAGATCACAAAGTTGGAAAGCTGCTTCTCTCGTATATAGTAGGTGCTCGGTTATGTGTTGAAATAATCATTATGTTTATTATTCGCTCACATCAATTGACACATGAGTATAGGCCAGTCAACAGCAAAAGAGTTTAGGGGGAAGGTGAATGGTTGCAAGAAAAGACAGAGGAGTTCTTAGAAAAGAGAAATTTAGAAAAAAGACAAATTATCTCCAATTGACCAGTTTATGAAGAAGTTGCTGGAGCAACTTCCAGAGCTTCCTACTCCGTGACCCAGACACAATGATAGTTGAATTCTCACCAGTTCCTATCATTCCTTCTCTAGCTTCTACCTTGTAAAGTTAAACAGTGAAAATGCAGCCAAGAAACAAATGTCAAAAGCTGAGAAGCGAAGTCCCTAATAGGAAAAGTTATTAAATTGTATAGCAGGACTTCCTATGATTTAGAATTATAGGATGGGGACTGGAAGAAAATCTGGAAGTCATCAACCCACCCAGTCACCTAATTTTGTAGAAAGGGATACCAATACTTAGACTGTGGAAGCCACTTGACCAAAGTCACACAACCTTGGGAGTAGAACTGAAATCGCAGCCCGAAGCCTAGACGTTGAGCCTGCAGCATTCCACCCCTCCCCCCACACTTTCATGGCTTTGACAGTGAAGTGGTGGTCTGTGGCTTCCTGTTCAGGGACTCTGGCTCCAAGTCCTGCTCTGAAATGAAGGGGGTATGATGTTCTCTTTTAAGCTTATAATTTTGAACTGTCCATTTTTCCGTAAATATAGACTCTTCTTTCTTCTTTTCCCATCTTTACTTCTGTCCCAGGTAATTTCACTCAGAATGCCATACTATCACAGGGACTGAACCTATTAAATTAAACCCTCTAGAACTGGATTTCCTCTGTCTCTTCCAGTCAGGAAGGAGGGTGGCTTCACTGAGCTAAAAATAGGGCAAAGAAGTGACTCAGGACCTGAGTTAGGCACATGTGTCTTATGAAGATGCAGTGGTCCCAGGACAGCAGGAGGACCAATTGTAACAATTTATTTCCCATAAGAATATCAGAAGCCTCACCACAAACTTTCCCAGCAGGGCTGTCTCACTGTCGCACTTGTCTCACACAGATGTGTGAAAGGGTATAAATTTTTTAAAATTATTTATTTATTTATTTATTTTCAGAAAGAGGGGAAGGGAGGGAGAAAGAAAAGGAGAGAATCATCAGTTGGTTGCCTCTCACACACCCGCAACTGGGGACCAGGCCCAAAACCCAGTGAAATGCCCTGACCAGGAACTGAACTGGTGACCGCTTGGTTCTCAGGCTGGCACTCAGTTCACTGAGCCACACCAGCCGGGGCAGAATTTTTTTCTTCAGTATACTTCCTAAGCTTCCTTTTAAAAATCTTTTATGTTGAATAAATGTTAAACTCACCTTATTAAAAAATCAAAATGTACAAAAATTTGTACCGAGAAAAGTCTTTCTTCCTTCCCATCCCCCAGCTACCCACTCTATCTCCCTAAAGGCAACTACTATAATCTCTTTCTTCAGAAATACATTATACATAAACATTAGCTTTCTCTCTGAAAGTCTTAGGTTCCAACTCCATGTCCACAGAGAATTCAGCCCACTTGTTCCCAGTATATATCTCCAGGTAATCAGTCTTTCATGGAACATGATTTTTGGAACTTTCTGCCCTCACTGGATGGGACCGTTGAAGGCAGACAACAGCTGTTCGTGCTGACTTACTCCAGAGTTGCTGTGCTGTCCTGGGAATTTGCCTGGGAACCACCTGGAAGGGGAGTTCCAGGACAAACACACGTCCGTCCTGTTCTCACCCTCGACCTCTGCCAGACTCTTTTCCTCAGGCTCCAAGTCATTCATTCTGCTCCCAGCCCCTTAAATGTCTGAACTCCATCTAGGTTTCTTCATCCCCTTGCTCTTTGGGTTTAGCGTTTGGCAATACTTTCCCTGCAAAGCCCTTGTCGGCTTTCACCAATAATCCTAATTTCCCATTCTAATTAAATTGCCTTCATTTACCCCTAGAAACATGCGTAATATGACCCCCTTGCTCCATTTTCCCTGCCACCGACTCGTTTTAGTATTTCATCCTGTCTTGGATTATTATAAAAAAGATTGTAATTGGTCATCCATTATTACAAAGTTCTTCTCTTTTCAACTAACCCTTTAGAGAGAGCTTTCTATCTTAGAAATCTGATCATATTATTCTCAGTTCAAAAATAGTCATGGATAAAATGCAAACTCTTAAGATCTAGACTTTGATGACTTTCCCATCATCCACCTCTCTAACCTCTTCACCTACGGGACTTAAGTTAGCATTTTTTGTTTTAGTGATATTAAGCTGCCAACAGTTCCCTGAGTATACCAACCCTTTAATTCCTCATGATTTTGCACACACTGACTATCTGGAACATTCTTCTACTCTTAACTGGAAAATTCTTGCTTACCCTTTAAAAGAGAACTCAGACATCAGTTCCTCTATGAAGCCATCCCTGCCCCAGGTTTATACCTTATATTATACAACCTCCACTAAAATTGAATTCAAATGATCTATTTACCTGTCTCCCCTGTTAGAACTCAACCCTCAAGGATAGGAGTATGTTGTTGTTATTCTCAATTCTAGCACAGAATCTATATGTATTGTCATAGAAAGATATTCTTGATACATTGATATAAGTGAAGAAAACAGTTTATGAAACATATATGAGGTCTGTCCGGAAAAAGTCCAGCCATTGTTAATACAATGAGAACAGTTTGCATGACATCAATGTAAGCTGGCAACCAAGGAGAGTGGACAGGAATGAGCACACATGAACAATGATGATTTCAGTGTACTAGTCGGGGGGGCAGTAGACACCTTTGAGTGAGCACGTGTACTGTGTGGCTTTCGCATTCAAAATGACTGAGTGAGTAGACCAATGCATCTGCGTCAAGTTTTCTGTTAAGCTTGAACATTCCCCTGTGGAAACTATTCAGATAATTCAGAAGGCCGCAGCTATGGGCAACTGGTGATTGGCAGCTTCATCATGACAACACAACTGTTCATGGGTCACTGCAGAGATTTTTGGTGAAACATCAAATCACCCAGGTGACTCAGTCCCACCAGAGCCCAGATTTGGTGCCCTGAAACTTCTGGCTTTTCCCAAAACTGAAATCACCTTTGAAAGGAAAGAGATATCAGACCATCAATGAGATTCAGGAAAATATGACAGGTCAGCTGATGGCAATTGGCAAAACTGTGTGAGGTGCCTACTTTGAAGAGGACTGAGGTGTCATTGTCCTATGTACAGTGTTTCTTGTATCTTCACTAAGTGTCTCTATATTTCATATTATGTGGATGGATACCTCCTGGACAGACTACATCTATATCTATATCTATACCTATATCTATATTCTGTTATTATCTGATTTCCTTGTTAATAAGTAGGTGTTGTTTTGAACACCTTGAGTTTCTGGGTTTTTAATTTCCAGATCAGAATTTTATATCATTCTGAGTAAGTTCTTTCCAACTTTCTGACAGTAAGGACCCTCAAGGTGGTTTCTATTTATGTTGATGAGACTGAAACCAAAATACATGTCAATCTCATATTTATCACAATTTGTAAATATAAAATTGTTTGCCTGATTTACTTTCTCACTCACTAGGCTGGATACTCCTTGAGGACAGGGATCAAGTGTTCACGACCATTTTCCTAGCACTTAATGAGCATCTGTTGTACATTTCTTAAAGGAAGCATGTAGTGGGAGGGAGTAGTACACATAAAAAATATAAACACCTGAATGTTAAAGGTGGTTGCTTCGGATGATGGAATTATTATTACTCTGTATGTTTTTCTTTATACTTGCAGGTATTTAACATATTTAACATACCTGCAAGAAGAATGAAGAATTTTTGAAAATAATAATATATTCATTTTATAAAGTAAAACTATTTTAGGAAGAAGCAATGAACCAAGAACTCAGAGGTCCATTCGAGCCCCAATTCTACCTTCTCTGTTAGGGTAGATGATATGGGTTTGCCTCAGACGTGGGACTTGTGGAAGCTGAGAGTGTCAGAGATTAAAGCGGAACCAGAGGGAGAATCATAAGGAGAAAGAGATCCTAGGAGGGCATCTGGTTATTTGTTCCCCAGTACTGCCCCTAATCAGCGGGAATTTAAAGAAGTCCCCATGATGACCATCTCTGCTGTGACCAATCTCCTATGCAGGGTGGGACGAAAGTAGGTTCACAGTGGTTCATGTGGAAAATAATAAATATTAATAAATAATAATCACAAACTGTGTTTTGTGCACTCACAACTGTATACCTACTTTTGCCCCACCCTGTATATGTCACAAAGTCTAAAGAGTTGGTCCCAGGATTTACCTGTGTTTTTGAAGTGTTTAAGCTATTAATAGAGATTTATTATAAAAGGTACTCTGTGGCAAAATTAACTGGACAATGCTGCACAATGTATTCTATTCACAACCCTGCTCTCAGAGATTCGAAGTGCATCTTGTCATAGTCATGACCCTTGAAGTCCTATAATAACCCTATTTAATATTGTTTAACTAAACATTTCCCTAACATTTGCAAAATAGGATTTTTTAATCAATCTAGTATCTCATAGAAAACTGCAACACAAAAAAATGGATTCAGGACAGGACTTCTCACATGAAGGAGAGAGGAGATCAGCAAGTCATCTCTATGGAAAACAACTATAAAGCGAAATGATCAAGAACGCTCGTTTTAGTGCTCTAGAAGCCAAGCAAATGCACACAACAAACTGAGAACTGTCAATTCATGAAAAAGTGCTACACATCAGATCAGACTAGAGGGAGTCCGTGGCGTTCCCCTGTGGGGCTGCCCCTCTGTGCCCCACCCCTTCCAAGCTTGGTTGGTGCTATGATCTACCAGAACAAAGCACGTCATGAGACCAGCTTCACTGCTGGTGGGAGCTCATTTGATTTAGAGACCAATGTGAAAAATCCAGTTATATTTACTAACTCAGGGTTGCAGCCCTCATTGGGGTAAACCAGAGACCACAGACTAACCAGTAATTTAAAAGAGAGATCAGGAAACAGAGGCTGCATGCAGACACAAAGGAGACACAACAGGACCCACTGGGAATTAAGTTAGGCAGACTTGAACATTGCCTGAACTGTGAAAGTTCTCCCCTAACCACGTACACATCTATTAGCAGAGGATGGGAGTCTTCACTACTTCTGCATGTTTGAGCACAACCTTTGACCAATCATTGACCAGCTACTAAGCTCTGCAGACACAAAGGTGACCCCTAGAAAGCCAGAGACATCACTGACCACACAATGAGAGAGACTGATCTGTGGACTTAGTCCAGGCAAATTACCAAACAAAGAAAAACCAGCAACACAACTTATTATTGGGGGTAGAAATTAGAAATCAGATTTGTTACAGAATTTTATCTAAAATGGTATCTTTTAACACCAAAACTATAAGAGCTTCAAAGAAGCAGGAAGGTACATTACATATACTCATGGGGGGAGGGGGTGGGAAGCATTTAATAGCAACTTAATGCTAGAACTCTCACGGGTCTCTGAGAGGGCCCACATATTGGATTTACCAAACTTCAAAGCATGTATAAATATGTTCAAAGAAGTGAAGGAAATCATGTTTGAAGAATTAAAAGATCATATGACAACAATGACTTAAATAATCTCTATAAAGAGATACAATTTACTTTTTTAAAAGAACCAAACATTGAAAAGTTAAAAAGTATAATGTTTGAAAATTCACTAGAGGAGTTCAAAAGCAAATTTGAGATGGCAGAAGAAATAATCAGTAAACTTGAAAGCAGATCAATAAAAATTATTTAATCTTAAAAAAGGGGGGGGGAAAGAATGAAGAAAAATAAACAGAGCCCCAGAACTGTGAGGCACCATTAAGAACACCAACATACATGTAATAGGAGTCCCACAAGAACAGGAGAAAGAAAAAGGAGTAATAGGAATACATAATGAGACCTCTGGCCAAGATGGAGGCATAGGTAGACACACTGTGCCTCCTCACATGACAAAAAGAAGGACAACAAGGAATTTAAAAACAAAAAACAACGATAACTGACAGAATATTGAACTGAATGGAAGTCCAACAACCAAGGAGTTAAAGAAGAAACATTCACCCAGGCCGGTAGGAGGGCAGAGACCAGCAGCGGGACAGAAAAGACTCGCAGCAAGGCAGCGCGAATGGAGGATGGGGGCAGGCGAGGCGGTGGCTGGTGGAGTGGGTAGCCCCACATTTGCACGCAGATAAACCGAGATGAACAATTGGGGAACAAGACAGACCATACAACCCAGAGCACGGAAATAAAACCTCAAAACCTCTGAGTGGAAAAACCTGTGGGTGTTGAGGCAGCAGTGGGAGAAACTCCCAGCCTCACACAAGAATTTGTTGGAGAGACTCACAGGGTCCTAGAACATACAGAAACCCGCCCACCAGGAATCAGCACCAGAAGGACCCAATTTGCTGTGGGTATTGGGGGAAGTGACTGAAAGCCAGCAGAGAGCAGAGCAAGTAGCATTGTTCCCTCTTGCACCCCTCCCCCACATTTAGCACCACAAGGCAGCATGGGTTGCTCCACCCTGGTGAACACCTAAGGCTCTGCCCCTTACTACACAACAGGTGCACCAAGACAAAAAAAAAAAAAATGACCCAAATGAAAAAAACAGATCAAAGCTCCAGAAAAAATACAACTAAGTGATGAAGACATAGCCAACCTATCAGATATCAGATGCACAGTTCAAAACACTGGTTATCAGGATATTCACAGAATTGGTTGAGTATGGTTGCAAAATAGAGGAAAAAGTGAAGGCTATGAAAAGTGAAATAAAGGAAAGTGCACAGAGAACCAACAGTGATGGGAAGGAAACTGGGACTAAAATAAATGGTTTGGACCAGAAGAAAGAAATAAACATTCAACCACAACAAAATGAAGAAACAAGAATTCAAAAAAACTGAGAGGCTTAGGAACCACCAGGACAACTTTAAACATTCCAACATCCAAATCATAGAGGTGCCAGAAGGAGAAGAGGAAAACCAAGATATTGAAAACTTATTTGAAAAATAAGGAGAACTTACCCAATCTCACAAAGGAAATAGACTTCTAGGAAGTCCAGGAAGCTAAGGAGAGTCCCCAAGAAGTTGGACCCAAGGAAGCACACACCAAGGCACATCATAATTACATCACCCAAGATTAAAGAGAAGGAGAGAATCTTAAAAGCAGCACTAGGAAAGGAGACAGTTACCTATAAAGGAGTTCCTGTAAGACCATCAGCTAATTTCTCAAAAGAAACCTTACAAGCAAGAAGGGGCTGGAAAGATATATTTGAAATCATGAAAGGCAAGCACCTACATTCAAGATTACTCTATCCAGGAAAGCTATCATTTAGAATGGAAGGCCAGATAAAGTGCTTCCCAGATAAGGTCAAGTTAAAGGAGTTTATCATCACCAAGCCATTACTATATGAAATGTTAAAGGGACTTATCTAAGAAAGAAAAGATGATCAAAAATTTGAACATTAAAATGACAACAAAATTCACAACTATTAAAAACTGAACCTAAAAAAAAAAATACCTAAGCAAACAATTAGAACAGAAACAGAATTACAGAAATGGAGATCACATGGAGGGTTATCAGCAGGGGTGGGGGGCGGTGGATGGGGGAAAGGGTACAGGGAATAAGAAGCATAAGTGGTAGGTACAAAATAGACAGGGGGAGGTTAAGAATAATATAGGAAATATAGAAGCCAAAGAACTTACATGTATGACCCATGGACATGAACTAAGGGGGTAAGTGGGAGAGGGTATGCAAGGTAGAGGGGAATAAAGATGGGGAAATGGGACAACTGTAATAGCATAATCAATAAAATATATTTTAAAAAGATGAACATTCAAAAAAAAGAATAAGTAAAGAAATAATGGCTGAAAATGATGCTATTTCCATGCCCGACCCTTGCCTGGACAAGCTTTTACTGGCTTTCTAATAGCATACATCAAAGGTTCTCATTCCTTACGCTCAGGTTTGCTTTAGGCGATTACTTTTACAGATAACAAAGGAAAGGATGTTACTGATGACTTCTTACAGATTAACAAGGAAAAGTGTTGCGAATGCAAGGGAATGATAACAGCAATTGGTCTGGTTACACTCCGTCCTTGGGAGAATTAGCACGACTTCAGGAAGTTACTTTAAAGATACTCAGTAAGCATTTGCTGCTTCAACTCAGGGTGAGGGAGCTTTAGCAAGAGCAGGTCACAAAGCAGCCGAGGTGTGATGCAGGCCTGGTTCCTGCGGGAAAGCCGATCTGTGGGTTTGGCTCCTCCTCTGTGCCGACTTGCACCTATAGGCTTTCCAGTAGGGCTGGGGCTACATTTGCCACTCCACGTGGATAGGCTGCATCTGTGAAAAACGTCTCACATTTGATTTTAAAAAACACAAAGAAAAATATTCAAAACAGCAAGAAAAAAAACAATTCATCATGTAGAAGGGAAAAGCAATTCAATTAATGGCTGACTGACTTCCTATCAGAGGCAGTGAAGTAATATATTCAAAAACTGAAATTTAAAGAATTATATATCCAGTAAAACAAATCTTAAAAAATGGAAGTAAAGGTCTTTTCTTTCGAAGGCTCCCATGTCACACAAAAGTTGTATTAAATAAATGTTTATACTTTTCTCCTGCTTAAAAAATAAGAAAGTAGAAATAAAGACATTTCAACATAATCAGAGAGTGTGTTGCTGGCAAACTTGCCCTAGAAGAAATACCAAATAAATCTCTTCAGGATGGTGGGGAGTGACACCAGGCAGTAATTCAGACTACACAAAGAAACAAGGAGCACAGAAATATGGTGACAATATGGGTAAATATAAAATACTATAAATACTATAAATTTTCTGTTTTCTTCTAAAAAGTCCTCTAAAAAACCAAAAGATTTTGTGAGGTAAATCATAACACTGTATTGTTGAGTTATAACATATACAGGCATAATGTGCATGACAATATTTACACAAAGGAAGAAGCAGCAAATGGAACTCTATTGGAGCAAAATTTCTGTATTTCAGTGGAATATTACTATCATTCCAGCTATTATTAATCTGAAATAAATTTTGATAACTTAAGATGCACATTGTAATTCCTAGCACAACCACTTAAAAATAACAAAAAATGTAGGAAAAAACAGTCATTAAAATGGGATACAAAAAAATTATTAAACATAATAAAAGACAATAAAAGAGGAAAAAAATGTGGCATATAGAGAACAAATAGCAAAATAGCAGGCACGAATAGAACCATATTTATAATTATGTTAAATCTCCATGAGTTATTCCCTTCATTCTGTTAATGTAGTGTATTGTAATGATTGATTTTTCTATGTTGGATCACCCTTACATTCCAGAAATAAATACCACTTGGTTATTGTGTATCGTTCTTTTCATGCTCTGTTGAATTCTGTTGGCTAGTATGTTGTTGAAAATTTTTACATCAATGTTGATGAGAGATATTGGTCTGTGGTTTTCTTTTTTTTATAGTGTCTTTGTCTGACTTTGGTACCAGGTAATGCCAGGTTCCTGACTTGAGTTTAGGAGAGTAGCCCTCTTTTACTGAGAGAGTTTGAAGAGGGTTGATGTTCAATTTTTAAATATTGGTAGATTCACCAATGACCCGACCTGATCCTAGGCTTTTCTTTGTTGCAACATTTTGATTACTGATTCAGTCTCCTTAGTAATAACGGGTCTGTTCAGATGTTCTGTTTCTTCATGATTCAGTATTGGTAGGATTTATGTTACTGGGACTTATCTGTTTCTTCTAGGTTATCCAGTTTGTTGGTGTGCAATTGTTTATAGTATACGCTTATAATTCTTTTTATTTCTGTGGCATCGATTGTAAAAGGCATCTCTTTCTCCCTTGTTCATTTCTTCTTCTTTTTCTTTATTGATTTCATTGTTTCTGTTAACTTTTTTTTAAAGATTTTTAAAAGATTTTATTTATTTATTTTTAGAGAGGGAAGGGAGGGAGAAAGAGAGAGAGAGAAAAACATCAATGTATGGTTGCTGGGAGCCGTGGCCTGCAACCCAGGCATGTGCCCTGACTGGGAATTGAACCTGCGATGCTTTGGTTGGCAGCCCACGCTCAATCCACTGAGCTATGCCAGCCAGGGCTATTCATTTCTTCTTTTAAAAAATATTTTACTTATTTATTTTTAGAGAGAGAGGAAAGGAGGGAGAAAGAGAGGAAGAGAAACCTCGGTTGCCTCTTGCACACCCTAACTGGGGACCTGGCCTGCAACCCAGGCTTGAGCCCTGATCAGGAATCAAACCAGCCACCTTTGATCCACAGGTTGGCATTCAATCCACTGAGCCACACCAGTCAGGGCTCATTTCTGATTTTAGTTTTCCGGGCCTTCTCTTTTTTTTCAGTCAATCTAGTTTGACAGTTCTGCTGATCTTTTTGAAGAACACATTTTGGTCTCATTGACTTCTTGACTGTCTTTCTGTTTTCTGTTGTGTGTATCTCTGCTCAGATCTTTCATTTGTTAGCTTTGTGTTTCATTTTATCTTCTTTTTCTAGGCCCTTAATATGTACAGTAAGGTTGTTGATTTGAAATCCTTTTTCACTTTTAATGTATATATTTACAGTTATAAATTTCCCTCAGCTTGTTTTTCTGTATCCCATAAATTTTAGTTTGTTGTGTTTTCATTTTCATTCATCTCAATATATATTTTTCTAATCTCTCTTGTGATTTCTTCTTTGACCTGTTGATTGGTTAAGTGTATATTGTTTAATTTCTACATATTTCCCATTTTCCTTCTGTTATTGATGTCTAGTTTCATTCCATTGTGGTCAGAAAAATGCATATATATATGACTTCAGGCTTTTAAAATGCATTAAGATTTGTGTTGTGGCCAAACGTGCTCTGTCCTTGAGACTATTCCATCAGCACTTGAGAAGAATGTGTGTTCTGCTAATTCCAAATTTAATACAGAATATTCAAAACAATTTTGAAAAAGAAGAACAGAGCTGGATGACTTAAAATAGCCAACTTCAAAACTCACTATAAACCTACAGTAATCAAGACAGCATGGTACTGGTATAAAGATAGACGTATATGTTAATGGAACAAAGTTGAGAGTCAAGAATAAATTCTTACATTTATGGTCAATTGATTTTCAAGGAACTCACAGACAGTTCAATCGAGAAACGACTGTCTGTTCAATAAATGATGCTGGGGCAATTCAAAGTCCATATGCAAAAAAGTTAACTTAGACCTTTACTTCACACCATGTACAAAATGAACTCAAGATAGATCTTAGATCTAAATGTAAAACCATAAAAGTTCTAGAAGAAAACACAGACAAAGTCCTTATGACTTTGGAGCAGGCAGAGTTCTTAAATATGACATCAAGAGCACAGTTCACACACACAAAAATTAATAAGCTGGACTTCATTGAAATGAAAACTTTTATGCTTTACAAGATACTCTTAATAAGTTGCAAAGACAAGACACAGACTAAGAAAAAATATTTACAAATTATATATCTGATAAAGAACTTGTATCCATCAGGGCACATGCCTAGGTTGCAGGCCATGTCCCCAGCAACCGCACAGTGATGTTTCTCTCTCTCTCTCTCCCTCCCTTCCCTCTCTAAAAATAAATAAATAAAATCTTAAAAAAAAAAAAAAGAACTTGTATCCAAAATACACAAAGAACTTTTAGCGCTAATGAGAAATCTAACCATTTAAAAAGTGAGCGGAACATTTGAATGTACATTTCACCAAAGAGGATATTTGAATGATTAAAAAGTGCTTGAAAAGACTCTCTACATCATTAGTCATTGAGGAAGTGCAAATTAAAACCACAATAAGATAGCATTACACACCCACTAGGGCTGTAACCGAAAGGACAGATGATACCAAGTCCTGGAGAGGATACAGGAAAATTTTCATATATTGCTGGCAGGAATGTAAAATGAACAGCCACACTGTAAAAAAAAAATCTTGGTAATTTATTTTATTTTATTTTTTATTTATTTTATTTTATTTAGAAAGAGGGGGAAGGAGGGGAAAGAGGGAGAGAAACATCAATGCACGAGAGAAACATCCATTGGTTGCCTGTCATACACGCCCTGGCTGATTGTGCCCTGGCTGGGAATCAAATCAGTGACCTTTCACTTTTGTGGGATACCCAACCAACTGAGCCACATCGGCCAGGGCAGTAGTCTTTTTAAAAGTGAAAAAAAAATTTGCTATATGACCCAGAAATTCCACTACTAGCTATCTACCCAAGAGAAAGGAAAATGCATGTTCACACAAAGACTTGTAGGTACATGTTCACAGCAGCACCATTCATAATAGCCAAAAGCTGGAAACAACCCAAATGTCCACCAACTGATGAATGGATGAACAAAATGTGGTGTTATAGGGGAACTCAAGAGTGAAAGATTTTAGCTTAATAGCTGATAGGTTTAAGTGAGTAATGCGTGTGGAAAGCTGCTGTTCCGGGTACTGCAGTGCCTGTCCTACGTGACTCCAGGAGGTGGGCCAGCAATTCAACCTTTGTGCCATCGGGGGTCTGCAAGCAATGGAGGAGGTAGCTCAGCCATTGTGTTCCAGGGAGGGAACATCTGTGTCACAGAAAAAGAATTGTTGATCAGTAGATAAATACCAGGAAATCATGACTGGACTGCAACTCTTACCTGGTTAACCTTTTTTCCTACCCCTTACCTACCTTTTTCTTCTCCTTATAAAAAGGTCAGCTTGAGATGAGATGTCAGTATGGTTTTTGAGGGTACATAACCCACCATTTTCTCAGATCACCAGCATCTGAATAGAGCTCCCATAAAGATTCAGTCCTTGTCTCTACTTACTGGTTCTGACAGGAACAGGCAGCACAAACGTCAGCTTTTTCAGTTTCAGTATACCCATACAATGGACGATTTTTAGCCATAAAAAGCAATAAAGCATGGATACATGCTACCACATGAATGAACTTCAAAAACACTATATTAAGTGAAAAAAGCCAATTGCAAAACATTCCATATTCTATGATTTTTGTTTATTTCATGTGACCATAAAAGGCAAATCAGCTCAGTAATTGCCTAAAATTGGAGGTGAAAATGAGTACTGATTGCAGATACTCATGAGGGAACTTTATGGGATTTTGGAAATGTTCTAAATCTACACATTGGTGACAATGGTTGCACGGCACTATAAATTTATTAAAAATCATTGACTGTACACTTACAATTGGTGAATTTTAACATATGTAAATTACACTTTAATAAAACAGTAAAAAAAATTTAATGAATTTCAGAAATACTTGTCTATTATTGATCGACAGTTTGCTACAGGCTTTTTCTGGGACTTAGTGACCAGAGATGCATGAAGAAATGGAAAGAGAAAGAATTTGTTTAGAAATATTAATACACTGAGGAGGGTCTATAGAGGAGACCAGAGAAAACCTTCAAAAGATGAACCTTGGTAATGGCTAGAATCTGGTGAGGAAACTCTCCAGGCTGAAAGGCAAGGCCTAGAAAAGGAGACAAACTGGATAGAGTTCTGGGCTGAAATGGTGGGGATTTAGGCAACTTCAAAGGACGCAGTTCCACCTTCATGCCGAAGGGGGCGCCAGAGGAGCAAGCTTCAGTTGTGACAGTCTCAGCCCCTGATGGCAGGGCCCTCTGGGTTCGTTCAAAACCCAACCCAAGTTCTTCACAGACCAGGACTCTCAATTTCCTTTTATTTTCTTTCTCGGGCAGGAGAAGGAATTTGCCAGAACGTGGCTTCCTTTTGAGTCTGCAAATGCAGCAGGGCAGGAAGGGCCCAGTGAGGCCCCGTGACTCTCCAGGGGACAGGCAGCGGGTACAGCCAAAAGAAACTGCCCTAAGACGAGGGTTTTCAGAATGACACATGCTATTTTCTTCCTCTCCCTCTGTGACTCAGATTCCCGTTTCACACAGACCTTTGCCTGTATTTTCTTTCCTCTGCCTTGACTGCCGGCCAGCAGACTGTGTACACAATGTTTTCCCACTCCTGCTGCCCACTCCGAATCAGCCCGGCAAAAACATCAGCTGGTGGGGATCTATGTTTACCAGGTGAACTCCTCCACAGCAAATTCCTTCGCAATGAAAATCGTTAACCAGGAGTCCCACAGCACTGTTTGCGTTACGAATTCCAGCTATCGTCAGTGAAACAAGACCAGTCCGTCCCACGCATTTGCGCAGCCCGGCGGAGCTCGCTTGTGAAAAGATCTGACCTGTGGTGCTTTCTTTTCCCCAAGGAGCTGGAGAAATAAGTAGAGGCAAAAACAGAGCCCCTCTCTGCTTGGAGAGTATTTTCCCACAGACATTTGTTTTAAAAATCCAGTTCCCAGGAAATCTGTATAAGGACTTTTCCCAATAGTCTACCTAATCCTGGACAAGAAGAAGAGATAGGCTCTAGATTCGATAAGCAGCGATCTTCTCAGAAGGAAACCATGGGAACTTCCTCAGTGTTCCAACAGGCCCTGACCCCAGTGTGCTGTAGAAAGGGACCAAGGGGTCCAGAAGTGAATCGAGTGGAAGGAGACACAAGTAGCATTCCGGAGATGTGACAGTACATTTGAGGCCTGAAGCTATACTAATGCACTAATGAGAATCAAGTGCTTAAAAATACAGTGCCTAGGTCAGCTGACAATTAATCACATCATTGTTCCTACACACCGCTAAGTGCAAGATGCTCCTCAAAGGACATTACTGCTGGGGGGGAGCCATTATCTCCTTCTCCCAGCTCCATAAGACAGAAACTTCTACTTCTTCAAAACCGTAGAGAGCAGTTACCTTCCTGGCACTCCCCTCTCAGTTCTCCCCGAAGAAGGAGTGACTTGTCTAACTAGCAGAGGAAGAGAAAGGAACTGAGCACGCCACGCCCCTTCCACACCTTCCCTGGGACTAGCCTGCCCACCAGAGGGCGCATCCCAGCCCCCAGCGCCCACCCCCCCACGCACACGTATACCGACTCCTGCCTCCCCGGAAAGTCTAGGGGGCGAGTATTAGAAAGTCTGGTTGTAAAAACATAAAAATAAAAAATAATTTTTTAAAGGAAGTCTGGTTGTAAACCAGGACCTGTGGCCCCTGCACTTCAGCCCCATCCCCATCGAAGCTGGCCCTTTCATCCCCACGTGTCTGATGCGTCTGTTTCTCAAAAGGTTCTGAACACCGAGGGGTTCCGAGTTGTGGCTTACTGCACTTTTCAAAGCCCCCAAATCAAGATTTTAAGTAGCCCCACCACTGAAAAACTTGAAAACCAGGAAATAACTCAAAGAAATTACTCCAGCAGGAGACTAAATTCAGCAAATACCCTTGAGCTCCTTGGGTAGGAAGGGAGCCACCTCTTCCAGAAGAGAATGTAGCTGGAGGGGTCTGCACAGGAGGGGTGAAGAGACAGCTTTGCAGGGGCCTGGAGAGGAGAGACCAGTGTCACTGCCAGATTCCATCGTAGCTGAACTGTGAAGCGGTGGGAACAGCCCCAAACCGAGACCCAGCTTATCCAATGTGCAGCCTTTACCATTTTGAGCCTGTTTTTTAATTTGTAAGTGAGCATAAATATCTAGGGTTACTGTGAGAATCACAGTGTATCTTGTAAGTGAAGGCTCACATGCACTGGAAAGCATCATAGAAATATAACATAGTCTAAAAATGATGAGAAGGTACTTGAAGACATTTTGGGGTGAAAGTGCTGATATTTTCCTTTTGCTCCAGATCCACTCTCCACTCTGATCTGAACTGAATCAATGGGCTCCCT
Source organism: Tonatia bakeri (assembly GCA_004024845.1). Lineage (NCBI taxonomy): Eukaryota > Metazoa > Chordata > Mammalia > Chiroptera > Phyllostomidae > Tonatia > Tonatia bakeri. Next base: position 72,192 of record PVIA01006366.1, on the reverse strand, counting down.
CGCCTTTTGGCCGCTGGTTGAGTTTACTCAGTGAGTAGCAACAGAAGGGATTCCAGAGGGAGCTGTTCCGCTGACGGGATTAGATGTCCCCAGCATCCTCCCTGCCAGGTCTCCTCAGGTGGGCTGCACTTCTCTGTGCAGGGTGTAGCTCTATGCAAACTGCCTTCTCCACACAGTTCTCTCCCAGATCAGCAGCACTGCTCTTGTGGAGGAAGAAAATTAATTTTCCTTCTACCCTTCTAAGTTCTTCTGGCTGGTCTAATAATTAAATTAACATGAGACAGATTAACAGGAAAAAATAACCAAACTTATTATGTATGCATATACAAGGGTTCCATAAGAATATGGGGGCAGAGGACAAATCAGGCAGTTGAGGTTTAAATTGCCATCCTGAGCTAAGGAGAAGGTGGGGGTGTAGTTTGGGACTTCAAAGAGCAGGGAGGCAATTCCACTGAGTTCGGTAAACAAATGTTCGCTGGGCCATCTTTAACATTGAGACACAGAGAGAACTTTGATCAACCTTGCTAGGTCCCTCCCTGTCTATAACATTTAGTTTATATTAAACTATAGTTTATCTATAATAGTTCCCTGGAGTAAGGTCTCTATTTAAACTGCTTTAGGCAGGTAAGGGAGAGGGTCAAGGTTCTTTCCGAGTTTTTTGTTTCCTAAGAATAACCAGCTTGAAATAATCAACATCCCAGCCCTGGTCAGTGTGGCTCACCTAGTTGGAGCATTGTGCTGTAGACGGAAAGGTCATGGGTTCAATCCCTGGTCAGGGCACATACCCAGGTTGCGGATTCGATCCCCATTCGGGGCCTCATACGAGAAGGCAACCAAATGATGTTTCTCTCTCCCATCTCTCTCGCTCTCCCATCCTCTCTCTAAAAGCAATGAAAAAATCTCCTCGGGTGAGGACAAAAAATAATAATGATGATGATGATGAATCTCCCAAAAAGCACATTTTGGGGTGGCAAACTCTGCTTTCCCTCACCATCACCAGGAAATTTGTGAGAACTACAAATGCGCCAGTCCTACCCCAATCCCACTGAGGCAGAAGCTCCGGGGTGAGTCCCAGCCAGGTTGTTTTCACAAGACCTCCAGGTGACTTTGATGCAACCAAGTCTGAAACCACTGATGTAACTAACTACTTCCTTTCCTTTGCCTGCAGCTACTAACACTGGGATGCTATCCAATCCTTTGCCGCCACCCCGCCGCCCGTGTTTACCTGTATAAATAGTCATTGTGTTACACTTTCCTCAAATCTCTCCTTTCGAGTGTGCCATCACTTCCTCGGGACCCTAACATGGTCTACTAGGGGCTTCTTGGGATCTCAGAATGAGACAACTAACAGCTTTGCATTCTGCCTGTGAAAAGGACAGGCCCACCGTCCAGGGGCAGGGGGGCAGTGGAACCTGCTGACAGGGTAGGAGATGGAGTTAGAGATCTTCCCAAATCCTGGAGGCAAACTCTGCCAGTGGGTCTCTGTGTTTCAGGAAATGTCTCTGTTTAGCAAACTAAGAAATGATGTAACATCCTTGCAAGACATATGACTAAAATCTGAGGTTTTTGTGTGGGCTTGGGCTGCAATGTTGGTTTTTACCAAGGGTTTTAGTCTGAACAAGGGAAATGCTAAAATAAGTTGCTACTTGCAAGAGGAAACTGCTGGTATTTCCGTCCTTTAATTAAGGCCAAAGCTATATAGCAAGCTAAATTCATACCATTTATTTTTCATATACTATGAAAGTTGTATGGGCCAAGATAAAACATTTGAGCAGCTGCAGAGAATAAGCAAGTTCAAAGAGTGAGTCTGCCTAGAGCATACAAGGCCGGAAACAAAGAGAGACTGTTCCTAGGTGTTTGTTTCCTCAGGTCTCTTGTCACAGGAGCGCTCCTTGTTTCCAGGGCATAAACCCAACCCAGAAACAAATATTCGACAGAGGTCAGGAAAGGAGTCTTCGCGTAAAAAACTAAGAAGCCCCCCTCCAGCAAATCATTTCCTTTGGGAACATATAAGGGTTAAGAAGCCTAGAGTCAGGATAAGAAAAAGGTTCTGGGAAAAGGTAACCCAAGGTGCTACACTACTAACCCGGGTTTTTCTTATCTATGTGGCTGGAATGTGTTGCTTTCCTAGCCAATGAAGAAACTGGTTTTCAAAGTAGCATCTCTTATTTATCCCTGTGAGTTGTTAATTCAACCAGTAAGAGCTAGACCCTGAAAAATAGTGAGATGGGCTAAGTTTGTCTTCCATTTTTTTGGTTTAATCCGCTTTTTAAAAAACAATATCCCCATTTTCCCCACCCACCCACCCCCAGATTCATGGTATCCTCAAGCCTGTGTGTTCACAGTCCACCACCTAAAAACCATTCCAGGATTTCCCTTCTTTGAACTTTTCCAACCATGCTCAGAATTCCTTGGGGCCAATTGGTGATGTGATTAACCTATTAACCAAATGGCTTTCTGCTAACACCCTTGCCCGAGGAAGCCCACTAAAGTCGATTAATCTCAGGAACAGAAGGCCTTGCCACTTAGTAGCTATGTGATCTGGAGAAAGTTACAAAAAAGTTACAAAGAATCATAAGTTCTTGAGATAAAAAGTGACCAATTATTGAATGCATATTCCAGCACCTTACTGAGGTGTTATCTACCTTCTACGTAATTTTCTACTAAAAATAATTTCTACTGAAAACCTCCTATGGGCCAAGGGCCATGCCAGGGGTGATGTGGACATTATAACTAATCCTGTAAGGAGCCCAGCAAGGGAGCTGGTGCTGGCCCCATTTCACAAATGTGGAACTGAGACTCCACAGAGTGACACAGTTCAAGTAAAGGGCAGAGTTAGTGCTCATACCCAGTTACAGTTGGTCCGGAAGTTGGTGCTTAATCTGCTTACCTGTGTGATATCCTGAGAGACCCCATTCTAACCCTGAAATTGAAGCATCCGTTATGATGATGCTGTTTTCTGTCCTCCTCTGCCTTCTCCCCCCTTCCCCCGCCCCACCTCCAAGTTCTATCCCTCATGGGCAGGGCAAGCAAAGTTGGCTTCCTCTTCTGCAAGCCACTCCTTCACATATTCGAAGACTGCAAACTACTTTGACCATCCTGAAAACATTCAGCCTTTCCTCCTAGGAAGGTTTAAAGTCCCTTCACTATCCTACCAATTCCCCTTTAGTTTGTCTATGTCCCATAAATCAGAAGCAACAAAAGCCTGAAGCTTAACATCACACAGAAAACTGCACAAATTATAAGTACCTAGTTCAACTAATGTTTACAAAGCCAACACTCCTTGATCAAGATGGTGAAGCTTTACCAGAACCCGAAGCCCATGCTATCCCATCTCTGCCTTCCCCAGAGGTGACCACCACCCTGGCTTTTAAGGGAAGCACACAGTCTGCACCCTTTTGGGTCTGGCTTCCTTCGCTCAGCATTGTGAAAGTTCTGCGTCACGTTGCGTGCAGCCATCGCTGGTCCATTCTCATTGTTTTCTGTGCACTTAAAAATTGTGGTAAGGAGTAAAATCAGTGTGGTGAAATATGTATAACACACAGTTTACCTCCTTCGCCGCTTTTAAGTGTACAGTTCAGTGGTACTAAGTATGCTCACAATGTTGTATAATCACCACCACCATCCATCTCCAGAACTTTTCCATCTGCCCACACTGAAACCCGGGACCCACTGAACACTGATGCCCATCTGCCCCTCTCCCAGCCCCTGGCAGCCTCCGTTCCACTTTTTGTCTCTATGAACCTCATATAAGTGGGTTCATACAGCATCGTCCTTTTGTGACTGGCTTATTTCATGTAGCATGCTGTCCTCAGGGTTTATCCATGTTGTAACATATGTCAGAATTTCCCTCTTTTTTAAAGTTAAATAATAATCTGCTGTACAGATGTATCGCATTTTGTTTACCCTGAGTGCCTTTTCAAGGGTGTTGCCTTATATGGAACCCAGCGTCCCCAGTGGACCGGTCTGGCACGAGCAGGCCCTTTGCACAGCTCCGCCGCCGCACCGCCGCAGTCTTGCTTCTGATTCTGATTCCCCTCCAGAGAGAGTGCCCATCCACGTTCACTTCCCCGGCGCTTCTCCTCTTCACCTCTCGGGGCCTCGGTTTCCTCATTCTTGAAATCAATTTCTCAAGTCTGCCCACCTTAACATTTCTGACTTTATGGCATAATTGCACTTAACAAGGCTCTTTGGTGATTTATGTCAAGAGTTTGACTAACAAAAACAATACCATCGATTTTTTAAAACTACATTTATATGTTCCAGTTTATGTAATTTCAGCTTATCCCCTTGGTGACCCCTGTTAGGTAATATGAGAATGTAAGGCTCTCGGAGAGATGCTTCTGGACAAGGAGACAGACTTGCAAAGTGGGTCATTAAGGCGGGCTCCGTTAGGGAGATCTGTCTCCTTGCACATCTGAATTCAGACAAAACTTCCCGTGGTAGCGAAACTGCAATTCCCAACCCGGTCACTAGGTGGCCACTTAAGTGCACTCAGAGCGGGCAGATGAGGACAACTCCTTCCCCAGAGCCAGGGATAGGTCCCCAAGTGGCAATAAACCATACTGGTTTTCTTCTGGAGCCTCTCCAGATATAAAACGGTGAGGAGGCCCTGAATATTCTGAAGTACACTATGAAGGGCATTAGACTTCAAATGCTGCTCGCTCTGTGCCTGGGTAAGTTAAATGCAACCATGACACTTTATCCTCCATCTCCTGACTTCTGGATCTTACTCACTCCTCCCTTCCTTCTCCCTCATCCATCAGAATTTATGAGAAAGGCACCCAGCCAGATTTCGATGGGCTCGAGATTGAAACACACTGACTTAAAAATGTCTCAAGGGACAGTAGTTTACAAGCAGATCAGTAGCTCTCTAGCTGGAATTTTTAAAAGAGACTGAGCTTACTGTCTTATGAAAGAGAAGACTCTCACATATTTCAAGAACACTTGGAAACTTCTGTGTGAGTTCACATTAAGGTCTATACAAATAAATATTCTCTCTTTGACAATTGCTGCTAATAAAAATATATATGCCTTCACATATTTTTTCCTAAATACATATTAGCATGTTTCCTCTTTGTAAAAAATTAACTCTTTTTTTTAAAGAAGATTTTATTTATTTACTTTTAGAGAGAGAGGAAGGAAGGGAGAAAGAAAGGGAGAGAAACATCTATCGGTTTGCCGCACACCCCCAACTGGGTACCTGGCTGGTGACCAGGAACTGAACTAGTGACCTTTCAGTTCTCAGTCTGGCACTCAATCCACTGAGCCACACCAGCCAGGGTAAAGCCAATTCTTTCAAGTAATCTTTAAACTTTGTTATAAAAGAGGCTATTGATTAAACCATGATACCTGTAAACCTCATGTCACATTCTCTTCTCTTACTTTGTTCATGGGTTTGGATAAAATTGTGATCAATTATTTATTTTATCTTTTTAAAAATAATTTTTAAATAATTTATTTTGGCCTCCTCTTAAAGTGTTACTGGTTTCTGCTACCCAGGTATTTGGGGCCAATTCCTACCAACTTCCTCTTATCCTTTCAAATTGTACACTTGATTGCTGAACCTAGGTTATATTTTTTAAATTGACCTGTAACTTTTGAAACACATGTTGCTGTATTTTGTCACTGTTGCTTCCTTGCACTACTAACCCGAGAGGGACTAGCACACTCGACTGTTCTTCATGGAAGTTCTGTGACCCTCCTGTTGTATTCATTCTTTAACATTTGTAATGCCCGATGGGTTAAAAGCAGACAGAAAATCAGAGACTAAATAAATGAATAGCTATTTAGAGACCACAGGGAACAACCTCAACATACTCATTAGCGTTTTATAAGGATAGAATAAAATAGTGGATGGGAAAACCCTTTGAAAAATACAAAGCTGTGCCTTGCAAATGTAATATTTGGCCTGACTTCAAGTAGAAACCAAGCACTGCTGAAATAATGGCTTCTCAGGATTTACAAATGCCTGGGGTCAGATATCTGAGCAAAGAACTTGGAGACACTTAACTAGTATCATTTCTTAAACTCTTTGAATACTCAGCATTGTGCACTTGAAAAGTGTTCTGGCCACTACTGTGACTTCCATTTTAGTAACAGAGCACTGGGAGAAAGCCTTGTTTTTACAGTAACCTAGAGGTTCCAATGAAAACCCGGGGACGTAAGTCAGCACGAGGTCTTAAAAGCGGCTGGCCTGACAAGATGGAGCCAGTGTAATGTGGCTTTTCTTATTAGCTGGGCTATAAAGTTGGCTATTAACTCAGCACTTAATTGGATCCTCCTACAGCGGAATCATAGGAGCGCTCAGCCCTGCAGGCGAGAGAACGTGTTGTACCTGTTGAATAGCGTTTAAGGTGCTTTACGAGTCTGGTTATAATCCAGTGCTGACTGAACGCGACTTCACCGCGCCGGACTCGCAGAGGCGGCGGGCCTGGTGGGCACTGCCCCTGAACCCCAGCCGCGCCACCTGCAAACCGCATGACTTTGGTCACGTGTCTTTACCTTTATGAGCCTGAATCTCTTCATCGGTAAAACGAGGGGAACAGTATCTGTCCTTACCTCACAGGAAGTAAAGGTCTACCTTAAAGAATTAAGGTAGACAATGCACAGAAGAGAGCTTTGGAGGATTAAGCACTGTACACACGTTACTTACAATGACCACACGTAACCATCATATTTACCAGTGAGGAAACTGAGGCCCAGAGAAGCTACACGGTCTGGCTGACGACCATTGGTGGCAGAGTTAGACCACATTCCCGAGGCCCTTTTCCTCTGTAGTATACCAATTGGTACTGTCCTTTGACGTTTTATATAAACTAAGGTTCCATCTGTGACTCATTTACATATAATTTATTATCCAGCTATAAAAGGTCATTAAAATTTAACTTTAAGTTTGTTAGAAGCTAGATTTAATTACCACATATGTGCAGATGCATTACTGAACTTCCAAGCTAAAACTATAGCTAGGCTAGTCCCTGAAGTAAAAGGCTTTTGTTTACATTTTGCCTGTCAGTGCTTGGCTAAAACTTCTATTTTTGTAAGAGTCACATGAGATCATCTAAACCCTAGATCTAATTATAAAGAGGAATCTACAAAACAAATTCGAACCTTGTATGAAAGCCAAAACTTCCATTGTATTTTCATAGTCTTCATAAAATAAGTTTTCTCACCTTCATCCAAACATATATTTCAAACCTGTAATTTTACTATCAATATAAAAAGAGCAGTGTGGCCTCAAAGATATCTTATTCTAAAATAATTTTGTCTCACTAGATTAATTTATCAATAATGCATCTATTGAAGTAACATTATATCTCTCTAAAGGTACTTTTTTGTTTTAAATAAGGCTATTCTGAGATTTCTTTACACTTAAAATTTACAATGAATTTGTAATAACTAGTATCTAAAATATGCTTACCACTCTAAGCCTCAATGAGGTAGAATTCATCCATGTTTATTTTTTCAGTGGTAGTCACATGGAAATTCAGGGCTAGTTTCTTTTCCACGGGGAAAAAATATGTAGGGACGTATTCAACCTTTGGACCTTACTAAGGAACATGTCTCAGCCTTCGTGAGTTTGTAGCAGTTCAATTTTACAGTGTTCCACAGTGAAGAATGCATGGAATATGTATCTCTAAAGATCTGGGCTCAGGTCCTGGCTGATCTTGAGCAAGAGATTAAGCTTCTCTAAATCTCATTTTTCTCATCTTTGAGATGCAGTTATGTCAATAGCATGCCCAGAAATTGCAAGATTTTTTAAAAAGCAGGGGTGTTTGAGGAAAAGCTATTATTTCAAAGGTAGAGAGTTTTCCTGTCTAGAAAGAGGCAAACACTTGACTGCCCATCAATGTAGCCCTTCCTTTGGGTGAAATGAACCAGCTGGACCCTTTACAGGGAATGAAACTCATAGCCTCCCTGGGTCACAGACAGCAGTTCGAGGAAACCTAAACACAGATGAGCACAGCCAAGAACGGACTAGTCATTCTCGTTGGTAACATCGTTGTTGTTAACTTCCGAGACTGTGCTTTATCTCTGCCTGTTTTGTTACTTTGGAGGTGGAGGTAATGTCTCTTTTCTTTCCATTTGAATATAAGTGGATTAGGGCAGCCCTCCTTATGTGTACTTGGGGGCGGGGGGAGGGGTGGTGGGGGAGTGTATTCTTGCAAGAGAAAGTGCTATCTAGAAACCTGAAACCAAGGATTTAGAGGTGGCAGGGTATTCACATCTAGAAAGTAAGGACAATGAAACTTACCTTGGAATGTGGTTTTGGGAATTAAGTAAGCTGATGCACGTAAGGCTTCTGGCACATGACAGATACTGACAAAGGTAGCTAATATGAATATACCCAATATTGTTTTTCTAAGTGCCACCAAAGTCTCTTCCTCTGGCAGACATCAGGAGAAGTGGCAGAGAGCAGGGCAGCTCTTGGCTCCCAGTGGCAGCCCTATACAGGCGCTGCCCTACATGGTCCCACCTTACTCCCGGGGGCGTGCACCTGCAAACCTCAGGCAGGGCCCCGGGTGGCAGCTAGACATGGTTAACAGCAGTGAAAACCAAAAGCGGTCTGTACATTTATCATGCTGTCAGGGCTGGCTCAGGGAGGCATATGACCTGAAGTTCAGCAGAAACATAGTGACATTTGCTCAGTCCCTAGTTCAGTTTAGATTGGCTTGCATTCACTTATTGAAGCTTCAGACAGAACAGATGCAGCAACACGAGGCAAAGGGACAGTGCCACCAGAGAGCATAGCCAGAACAGTGCTATCTTGAGGCACTCAGATTGTTTTAGCCTCTAGTAGATATTCTGCCTTTTCAATAAATGGCTAGAGTAGGAGCATGAACACAATGCTGGCCCCTTCTTCCAAGGGCTTAGAGATGTGAGTCCTGGAGGAATTGAGGTCATGGGAACACGCGAAGTTTCCTCTGATGATTCATGTAAGGAGATAGTAAGCAAGGTGAGTATAAAGGGGCAGCAGGTGTGAGCTAGCCGTCTGGGGAGTGGGCAGTGGATGGAATAGCCAGATTGCACAGAGGGCCAAGGGGCTCTTCATGACCACGAATTTTAATGGAGTCCGGTTGGCGTGGCTGTATTTTTTTAGACAGCATTTTTAAGTGGGAAGTAGGCAGAGCTGATTTTAGTGAGTTAGAATTTCACCGGGCAAGCACTATGAATGGATGGAGGGGCAACACCATCGGGGGTGTGTGCAAAGGCCATGAATAGAAGGCGCAGAAGGAGGGAAGTGAGGGCCATTGGGGGTGAGGCGGGGAGAGGTCCTGGTGGTGCCGAGAAAATTCTTTCAGCAAACACGGGCATTACCATTTTGGAGGCGTCTAAGAGGGGGTCACTTCCTTGCTGTCTTCCCACTTAGCCTTGACTTCCACTTTTCTCCTTTTTCCACAGTGTAAATAGTAAGGTCATGAGGTATTGCTGTTTGCTTTGCTGAGAAAAAGAGACACATCCATTTCAGTGTAGATTCTTGTACTTCTGGCAAAGACAGAGTTAAATAGTGTTACTTGGAAGTCGTTTAACATTATCTCGATTTGTCTTAGAGATAGGATTAAGCTGATGTCCTTTATTTTTCTCCTTAATTTACAAAGAGCTCTCATATCACAGACATTCTGGTGCTTTGTTGGAATTTTCAACTCCCGCAATGCAGCCTCTTACAGAGCAATTTTTCTGGAGAACTGCAATCTGACCCTTAAATTGGGGCAGGATTCCAGCCCAACAGAGGCCGCCTGGCCAGAGCGCCTGCTCAGGTTCCCGACAGGAACACTCTTCTTATCAGAATGATTGGGGGGGGTGGCGGGGCGGGGGGGTACACAGAGGTTGTTCTGTCAGTTTGCTGTGCTGGTCCTTTCACCTACCTGACAACCACCTTGAAATGGTTGCTCTCCAAATGCAGTGACACAGCAGTGTGGCTTCTAGACACCTTGTATTTAATAAGCTGCTGGCTCAGAATGTTTGCCCTGGTGGTTCTGAGGTGCTTTGAAGTAGAACCAACCGTTCACAAAGGCACAGAAAAGAGGGGGAATGGAATCTGCAGGATTTTTGAAATCACAAAAATGGCCCACTAATATGTCCACCATTCCTGATGTGCTGGAGGGGACTCTGAATGGTCTCCATGTCCATCTTTCTGCTTCTGCACATGACGTTCTAGAAAGAACTTTCTGCCCACTCGGAAATTAGGCCTAATACTCTGTCCATGTCTCAGGAATATCTAAAAGTTGACCTTGTGTTTACCTTTCAGCACTTTCACTCTTCCACACTTGTGCTCATTCTTCGATTGGGAGGGATATTCCCAATTTGGAAAGTAATTCACTACTTGTTGCTGCAACAAACATGCCTAATTTTTAAACTAGCCAGTTACCACAAGAAAAATTAATCACAATAATCTAGGCCTTGAATTTGTGAAAAGCGTAGCCTTTGTAGGGTGACTCGAATTCTCCCTGCATCCAGCCTGCTCGCCTTTCCCAGCATGGTGGGACGGTCCGCAGAGACGTAGAGCTCAAGTCAAGAAGCCTCAGACCCCAGTTCTGCTAGAGCGAGCTGCATCATTACAGTTTGTGTTTTTCTTAATTTAAAGCCCCAATTTCCTCATCTGCAAAATGTGAAGAAGCGTACATATGCTGCAGATAAGTCAGGTAGCAAACGTAAAAAGCATTTTGAAGACAGTACATACTGTGTTAGGGTTAACTCCTGAATACCCCACGTTTCAGGTCCACACCGTTGCTCCTCTCTTTCTTTGCCCAGCCCCCCTCTCCTTACTGTCCTGCTGTCCTCCATGGAACGTTGCTGTAGCAGAAGTTTCAGATACTGCACAAAAGCTATAACTACCATTGAACCTTGAGCTATACAGGTTTGAACTGCGTGGGTCCACTTACACACGGATTTTTTTTTCAATGAATACCTGTATGGTTTTTGATCTGAGGCTGGGAGTTCACAGATACGGAGGGATGACTATATGCATCGATCTACGTACACCCTTTTATACAGGGGGCTTGAGCATCCACTGAGCTCATTATCTGTGGCAGTCCTGGGACCAGTCTTAACTTTTGGGGGAGTCAGAAGTTATAAACAGATTTCCAACTGCATGGGGGTTGGTGCCCCTAACCCCCACACTGTTCAAGGGCCAACTGTATAGCCACAGAAGAAATTGAACAGACACCTTCTTCCTGCCAAACACATTTCTTGGAGGGTGTACAAGACTGGGCAAAGGAGGGAAGAGCTAAGAAAAGGCAGACGGAGGTGCCAGGGACAAGAGGGCAGGAGAGGGGAGGAGGAAGAGCAGAGGAGGGAGCAAAGAACCCGCCAGGAAAGAAGTGCCGAACTCTCATCATCCCCAAGCCTCTGGACCTGGTTGGGAAAAGAAGAGAGAGGGACGGCATTATTCCAACAAACCATGAAAGTATATAAAACAGAGTTTGTACACAAAAGAGCAAAGGATGCACAGAGAGTAAAATTCTTTTTAGGGAGAGAAGCATCAGGTAGCATTGCAGGTAGGCACCACGGTCAACTGAAGTCACCATGCAGTGTTAACTGCTGAGAATAGTTTAATGAGAGTATGCGATTCCTACATCCAATTACTAGAAGGAACGTATAAATCACTGTTATATTTGTATTGCAGGTAAAATTATACTATGACCAATAAAATTCAGAAGAGACATTTGCTTAAAATGTAGCTGGGACTCATGCTTTTATACTCTGCCCATGTGACAGAAAGAATGTGGGAGATAAACTTGGAGCAACACCCGCTCCCGCCTGCATGCTTCCCACGGCAAGGAATCCAGTGGCACTCTGCGATGACTTGGAATAGGAGGACGAGTGTTTGATGGACACCAGGTGCGGGAGTCGGAAGACGGGAGGAAGTGGAGGAGGAATCACCACTAAGGAGTGGGCTGAGATTCACGGAGGGACTAGAGAGGTCTAGATGGAGTAGCAACTCCACTCAGGACTAGACTCTTCTCTCATGGAGTTTCTTGAGCAAGGAAACTGTGAATGCCTAAGTGTACCTTGTCATTAAAGGGAGCCACACAAGCCCATTTGCAGACCTGGGTTCCTGTGGAAACACAGGTGCCCAATCCTCCATCTCTTCTGACATGTATATAAGAGTCTTTCTCTTAGCCTGGGTAAAGACCGTAGCAGACCACATTATGTCCTGGTCTCCCACACCCACAAGACTATTTCAGAAACTAACATTAGGGGTAGCAGCCAGGAGAGTGAGCTAAGGTTGGGATAATTTTATTTTATTCTGCATCTTCGAACTCCGCAGGGAACAAAACCACAGAGGTAAAATATTTCTGGTGCACATTCTAAAAGCATCACATGACTCATGTCGTTCTGTTTTCTTGGCTGACTGGTCCTTCTCTTTCTGCTCACATCCTTCTCATCTCGGGCAAACCTAACCTTCGTTACCCTGCTGTGAGCACAGGCTGGGTTTCCCAGATGGTGTTGTTTTGAGATTCACCAAGTTAATTTTATTCCTGCTTTAGCTGCTCTGAAGTCAACCACTTTATACAAAATTGAAAGTAGGTAGCTTATCTAAAGTTTGAGCAGATGCCAGTGAAAAGAGAGGCCCCTTTTGTTGCCTGGGGAGACTGGACGTTCTTTCCCATACGGTTCCGGCACACACCCCTGCTGCCAGGCCTCCCAGAAGCTGTCATGGCCTTAGGTTCTCCGCTTATGCTCTGTGGCCAACAAAAGTCGAAAACAAAACAATTCCAGCCTACCCCATTGGTCTCAAAACCACGGCTCAATGACTTCTGAGGTCTGACCTCACTCGCAGATTCAGAGTCCTGAAATGCGGCTTCTACCTTCACATCCGTTCATGTTTCCATTTTTTCTAGGTCGTTGTGCAAAGGGAAACACAGAGGAAGAAGTAAAAGCTTTTGCCTTCAGGCCAAAACCCCTCGATCTTTCACTTCAAATAGAGCCAGTGAGACTGAGTAGAAAACAACTTCCTTGGCTACCTGCCAGGTGTTAGAAGGAGGGAAGGCGGGACAGACCCTTCATAGGAGTCAGGAGCGCTGCGGTTGGGGGGGAGGCAGGAAAGGAAGCTCCAGAGAGCCAGTCCTGCGTGGATACTCAAACACAGGACAACAAGCACACAGTGCCCCTCCAGGCTATGGGATAAAGAAAGGTTCATCCCTTTGTGGGGGTGGGAAAATTAAAGAATACCAAATTACGTTTCATCAGGAAAATTTATTGAAAGAACAAGGTAGGAATCTTCTAGTGTGCCTTCTTGTTTCAACTCTGTATTTTCAGAGAGACTGTCATATTTCACATCTCAGGTTATTTGATGACTGTACCTCTGAGAATGTTAAGGACAAGATGATTTTTTATTTTTTATTTTCTTTAGCGTGTTATCATGCAAAGTCCAGACACCTAATATGACCTCATTAGTGTGGGTGCAGTGATGGGTGTGTTCTTCATGACTGGCGGTGGCACTGGTGGAAAGTCAAAGCCACACTTGCACTGGCCAGATAGAATCCTACCGCCTGCTGGAAAGCAACAGTGGAAAGAATCATTCGTTTGTATTTCAGGACACAAGTGTGGACCACAGTCTGAGTGATTTCCACTGGTGTGGTGGGTTGAATGATGGCTCCCAAATGGTATATCCAAGTGCTAACCCCTGGTACCTATGAATGTGACCTTATTTGGAAATAAAGTCTTTGCAGATATACTTAATTTAAGACTCTTGGGGTAAGCTCATCCTACATTTGTGGTGGACCCTAAATCTAATGGCAATGTTCTTAATAGAAAAAATGGAAGGAAATTTTAGATACAAAAAAGACACAGGCAAAGCTGCCGCCAGAAGACAGGAGTGAGGTCTGGAATGGATTCTCTCTCAGAACCCCCGGGAAGAACCAGCCCTGCCAACACCGTATTTTGGACTTCTGACCCCAAGAACTGCGAGAGGATACACTTACGTTGTTGCGAGCCACCCAGTCTGTGGTAATTTGTTACGGCAGCCCTAGGGAACTGATACAACCGGTATGAGGCAGATTCTCCCAGAAACACCATGATGAATTGTAACAAATGACTCTTAGATTCTTAGCTGGCCTCCATTTGGTCATTCATTCACCCATTTTCTCATTTATTCCCTCGTCAAATATCTATTTCTTATGTACTTGGCTTTAACTATGACTGGGACATTTTAGAATCTCTGACAGATTCTTATCCACGGCGACTTTGGTTACTGCTAACTCTGTAGGTGGAAGAAAGTTTCCTGCAGATATTTTGCACTTCTGAAGAGCTGTTACCCTCTGGATTCTTTACAAGTTTCCTGCACACTCTACCAAACAGCTACCAAATGTAAAATAGAATGTTTCCTTCATCTCAGAATTTCATCTAAGGCCACAAAGTTGAAGACGAAGGGTAATAAGACTTCCACGTTTGAGGAAATGTGCTAAATGCATCTTTGCAGGATTTACAAAAAGATAAAAAACCTTATCTGGCTACATGCGATCAAAATATGAGAAAAGAGGTTGTTAGAGGTTGTTGCTGAAAGGAATTCGCAGAAGCTAAGGCTGTTGAGATTTTTGATCTTGGGAACACTCCTTACAGCTGAGCTAAGTGTAATTGCACAACCACAGGGGGCACCACTCACCCCACAGTCGTGGAGAATTACGTGGAGCTATCACAATTTTCCAGCAGGTGGCAGTAAAATATCTCCAGGAGCAAGGTCTTTTTCCTATTCACACAGGTCATCGGGCTAAAGGTGCAGCTCCTTACCCTTCTCCCCATCCTCCCTCTAATGAAGTATGCGGAGTTCAGAGAGGTGGGCAAAAAGGAAAAAGGACTCATGGACATGGACAACAGTGTGGTGATTGTTGGGGGGAGGGAGTGTAAGGGAACTAAATGGTAATGGAAAAAACACAATAACAATTATTAATTTTTTTTTTAAAAAGAGCAAAAGGAGCGAGAAAGTGTAAAAAATAAACCCTCTTCCACCTTCCCGTCCTCAGTTTGGGTTCTCAAGGCACCAATTAAGCCTACGGAATTACTTCTCACCATATACCCTTTAGTTCCGTCTAAAGAGAACCTAGATTTTTACAGACAAATCTCAGAGATGTTGCAGATTCAGCTCCAGACCACTGCAATCAAGTTCACTGTAATCTTTTTGTTGGTGGAGGGTCCTGCCTTCAGTTTGCAAAAAAAGTGCAACATCTGTGGAGCGCAATAAAGCAAAGCTCAAAAGCACAAGGTGAGCCTGCATTTGGTGGTTCCTCTGCCCCAGGCAACTCATGTGCATCGGGGAAACTAAACACACACCGCTGACGACGACAGCCTGCTCTCCACCACCCCAGCATTAGTGTGTGCGCTTTGAAAACTGTAAAACATTGTTAAGAGAATTTTTAAAAGATCTAAATAAATGGAAAGACATTTTATCTTCATGAAGGCTTGAAGGCTTACTATTGTAAAAGTAAGCAATTCTCCTCAAACTAATCTATAGATTTGACACAATCCCTATCAAAATCCAACCTGGTTTTTTGCAGAAGTTGACAAGCTAATTCTCACATAGAAATGTAAGGGACCCAGAACCTCCAAAACAATCTTAAAAAAGAATAAAGTTGGAGGATTCACATTCTGATTTTAAAACTTACTACAAAGTTACGGTAATTGAGGTACTGTGATAGTATAAGAGTAGACATATAGATCAATGGACTAGATATGAAAGCCCAGAAATAAAGCCTCACAATGACAGTCAATTGATTTGCTACAGGATGTCAAGACAATGCAAGAGGAAAGAATAGTCTTTTCAACAAATGGTGTGGTGACATATCCATATGCAAATAATTAAGTTGGACCCCTTCTTCACACCAGACACAAAATTAACTAAGGTGGATCACAGATGTGATGTAAGAGCTAAAATTATAAAACTCTTAGGAGAAAACATAGGGGTAAATCTTCATGACCTCAGATTTGGCAATGGTTTCTTAGATATGACACTAAAGCACATGACAAAAGGAAAAAAAAACAAATTGTACTTCATCAAGATTAAAACCCTTTGTGCCCCAAAGGATAATCATGAGGAAAGTAAAATGACAACCCACAAAATGGGAAAAAACATTTGCAAATTATGTACGTGATGAGAGATTTGTATCTAAAATATATGAAGAACAGTTACAACTCTATAAAAAGAAAACAACCCAATTTTAAAATGGGCAAAGGATATTAACATTTCTCCAAAGAAGATAGACAGATTGTCAATAAACACATGAAAAGACGCTCACCTTCATTAGCCATCAGGGTGATGCCAGTCAAAACCGTAATGAGCCCTGGCTGGTGTAGGCGACTCAGTGGTTGAGTGCCTGCCTGCGAATCAAGGGGTCCCCGGTTTGATTCCCAGTCTACAGCGCATGCCTGGGTTGTGGGCCAGGTCCCAAGTGGGGAGTGCATAAGAGGCAACCACACATTGTTTCTCTCCCACTCTCTCCCTCGCTTCCCCTCTGTCTAAAAATAAATAAAGTCTTTAAAAAAAGTAATGAAACACCACTTCATAACCACTATAATAACTGTAATAATAATAAAAAAGACAGGATGAAAAAGATGAAGGAGTTAAGAAGGACAAATTGGTAGTTACAAAAGAGTCACAGAGATGTAAATTACAACAGGGTAATGTAGTCAGTGTTATTGTAATAACTATGCAAGGAGCCAGGTGGGTACTTGAAATATCAGGGGGAGCACTTGGTAAAGTATTTGATTGTCTAACCACTATCCTGCATACCAAATAATAGTAAATAGAAACTATAATTGAAAAATAAAAAAGAAAAATGTAATTAGTAAAAAAAAGACAGATGATCCTTATTGATAAGGATATGGAGAAATTGGGGCCCTTATACATTGCCAGTGGGAATATAAAATGATGCGGGCACTTTGGAATGTAGTCTGGCGTTCTTCAAAACGTTAAGTATAGTTTTATCACAAGGCCCAGCATCTCTACTCCTAGGTGTATACTAAAGAGAAACAAAAAATACGTTCATACAAAAACTTGTACATGCTGTTAATAGCAGCATTATACATAATAGCTGAAAAGCAGAAACAACTCAAATGTCCATTAACTAATGAAGGAGTGAATAAAATGTGTCATAGTCATACAATGGAATGTTATTAATAATGAAAAATTGAAGAACTGATATATATCACAACATGGGTGAACCTTGAAAACATATGCTATGTGAAATCACAAAAGCCCACATTTTTCACGGTGTCAATTGACTACTAGAATTAGTGGAGTGTGATCACATTTGTAAAATATAAAAAATGTCAAATCACTATATTATACACATGAAACTAATAAAACCATTACAAGACTGTATACCAACTACACTTGAATAAAAAAATACATGAAATGTCAAGAGTAGGAGAATCCATCGAGATAGAAAGCAGATGAGTGGCGGCTGCACGGGACCGGGCTCAGCGGGAACGCGGCTCAGCGGGAACGCGGAAGGGCTGCCGGGGAGTGCAGGGCTTTCAGGGACTGCAGGAAACGCTCTAACACCGCTCATGGAGATGGTCGCATGACTGTGAGTATACTACTACTGGGTCCAGTCCAAGAGATCACACTTCATTTGGATTGGGGCATCAGGATTTCTAAAAACTTCTTAGGTTATTTAAATGAGCAGCAAAGCCTCAAAACCACCGATCTGACCGATCACGTTTAGTTTGCCCAAGATTAATTTAGGCATGGGACTATATGTGTAACTCTGGCCTGTGAGGTGTAGAAAGTTTTCCTGGGGTTTCTAGGATAGCTTTCTAGTGAGAATTATGGGAAAAGAGACCTCCTTTCTTTTGAACATTGTACAGTGTGAAGTGTCTCAAAGCAGTTACGGTCAGGTTGAGAGTGCTGTGAAATCCAATGCTTTTTGGCTCTCTCCAGCTGCAACAGTCCACTGGCGTAGATGACCTCCGCATACAGACCTCCATCATCCCAATAGTATCTAGAAGCCATGAGTAGGTCTCATTGTGTTCAAATAAATCAGAATTAAATGAAATTTAAAATTTACATGCTCAAATTTTAATTGCTCAACAGCCACAGTACTGGGCACATATAAAACATTTCCATCTTCATAGAAAGTTTCATTGGACGGAATGTACCTGAACAATTCGGAGTCTCTGTGTCTTAGGCATTTTGAATTCTAAGGTCAAGTCTGTTATTCCTTTCATCCACCTTTCCCTCCCTGATGCCTAATCTTTGGGTAGCAACTACTGTTGCATCCACCTTATTTTGCAGAGATATACACAGTCACTTATTCTTTCTGTGTCAGGTAGTTTTCATTGGTCCTTTAGACCCACTCTCTGCCCCAGGAGGCAGGTCAATGGCTTCCTACCTTCTCATTTCTGGTTGGGTTTGGCCAAAGGGAAGCACCAGCAGGAGGTCAGAGGGAGGAAGGAGAGATATTTTAAGGGAAGCAGACCTGGCCTGCTCCCTGAAGGACTGCTGTGCACGAGCTGTGTCCCTCCTTCAAAGGTCTCAGCCCAGTCAGGCGGCCCTGTCATACATCCCTCTCTCCCCGGGGCCCGCCTATCTCCAGGTTCTGACACTCACTACCTTCAAGCTGTAGAGTGGTACAGGGACCCCTGCTGGTGCCAGTGCTGGGACGCTACCCTCACTCTTGTGATCTTCCCCTGCCATGCCCACACGTTTTTAAATAGTCTGTTTATCATTAAACTCTCCTCCAAATATTGTAATTAGTGTGTACAATGGGACCTTCATTAATAGACTTTCTTATATTCACTGATTCCCCAAGAAGATGGGCCTAGAAGTAGGGGGATCAACCCTCTTAGTCTGCCAGGACTGAGTGTTTTCCCAATACAAAGGACTTTCAGTGCTAAAACCAGGACAGTTTCAAGAAAACTGAGATGGTTGATTACCCTTCATTTAAGTATCCTTTAATTTGATATTTATCCACATGCCAGCCTTTAAAAATTTCTCGGTACAATTACTTAACGCTCCATTATTGAGCTACCTGTGTAAGGTTTGCTCCTCTCTACCTATTTTGATTTTGCCTTGGGAGCTATTGGTTTCTGTCAGACTTTTTTTTACTCGTATTCAGTGCCTTTGCTCATTGCTGGTTTTGTTTGTTTGCTTGTTTGTTTGTTTTTGCGTCCCCATCCAGTGGTGTTTTCTTTCCAACATAGAAGGAAGTCATACACAGTACCTGTGAGGAAATATAAATCATGTAACATTTTAAGATGTTTCCTTAAGTCTGAAATGTTTATGGAAGTAAAATCTGGGTTATTTTCTTGCTACTGCCTTTCTTGGGATCTTTGAGTAACAATTCATCCTGGCCAATCAGGGTCTGAAAGTTTTTTTTTTTAATTCTTTATTTTATTGATTATGCTATTACAGTTGTCCCATTTTTCCCCTTCACTCCCCTCCACCCTGCCCACCCCCTCCCACCCACATTCCCCCCTTTAGTTCATGTCCATGTGTCATAAGTTCTTTAGTGTCTACATTTCCCATACTATTCTTACACCCCCGTCTATTTTCTACCTATTGTCTGTGCTACTTGTTCTCTGTATCTTTTCCCCCTCTCTCCTCCTCCCACTTCCCTGTTGCTAACCCTCCATTTGATGACTTTTTTTTTACTGTTCATATTTTTAATCTTCTTTTTCTTAGGTAAGTCCCTTTAACATTTCATATAATAAGGGCTTGGTGATGATGAACTCTTTTAACTTGACCTTATCTGAGAAGCACTTTATCTGCTCCTCCATTCTAAATGAAAGCTTTGCTGGATAGAGCAATCTGGGATGTAGGTCCTTGCCTTTCAGGACTTGAAATACTTCTTTCCAGCCCCTTCTTGCCTGTAAGGTCTCTTTTGAGAAATCAACTGACAGTCTGATGGGAACTCCTTTGTAGGTTACTGTCTCCTTGTCTCTTGCTGCTTCTAGGATTCTCTCCTTCATTTTTACCTTGGCTAATGTCATTATAATGTGCCTTGGTGTGTTCCTCCTTGGGTCCAACCTCTTTGGGACTCTCTGAGCTTCCTGGACTTCCTGGAAGTCTATTTCCCTTGCCAGACTGGAGAAGCTCTCCTTTATTATCTGTTTAAATAAGTTCTCAATTTGTTGCTCTTCCTCTTCCCCTTCTGGTACCCCTATAATTCAGATGTTGGAACATTTAAAGGTGTCCTGGAGGTCCCTAAGCCTCTCCTCATTTTTTTGAATTCTTGTTTCTTCATTCTTTTCTGTTTGGTTGTTCCTTTCTTCCTTCTGGTCCACTCCATTCGAGTCTCAGTTTTCTTCCCCTCACTATTGTTTCCCTGTGCGTTTTCCTTCATTTCTCTTATTGTAGCCTGCATTTGTTCATCTAATTTATGACCAAAGTCAACCAATTCTGTGAGCATCCTGATCACCAGTGCTTTGAACTGTGCATCTGATAGGTTAGCTATCTCTTGGTCACTTAAAAAAATTGGTTCTGGGGCTTTTAATTCTGTTTGAGCCATCTTTTTTTTTTTTTTTTTT
>PVIA01006366.1:0-51623 GCA_004024845.1 Tonatia bakeri | reverse complement strand
ATTCTGAGGTTCAGAGTATAGATCAGGTGCAGGGTCTAAGACCCAGAACTACAAGCAGAAGCTGAAATGAGATGAGTTACTACTTTAGCTCTCAAGGTGAATGTGGGGTTACACAGGACTTGTGGAGGCTTAGGAATGACAGGGGCTCCCTTCCCTGGGAAGACTGCACACCAACTTCCCTGACTATGCAAGAGAAAAAGTCATACTACTTTACAGAATTTCCCTTAGGAAGAAAATCTTGATTTTCCACTCTGTGGTACTTCTTTCCCCCCCTCTATTCTCAAAATAGAGGCTTTTTGTTTCCTGCCTCTTCTCCATTTGTTGACCTCTGAACTTTCCGCTGCCTATTGGTCCAGTCGATCAACAAACATCTAGGTATGTGGCCCTACACTGGGGGAAGTTCCAAAAATTCAAGGAGTTGGAAACCCTTCTGATGGGGCAGACTTGTGGGGAAGGGGAAAATTTTCTTCCCAGAAACTTAATAAAGCTTAACTTCACTCACAATTCAGGTTGCCCTTCTACTCCGTGATTCCTTATTCTGACTGCGTATTAGAATCACCTGAGAAGCCTGCCCCTGCATAGTAAGTGCACATACATACTATGACTGTCTGCACTGCATAGGGGGAAATCATCGATCAACCTGAAACGCATGGGAACACTTTCATTCTCTTTGTTTCTTGCCATGTAATAGAACTGCCCAAACCGACGCTGCTCCACAGGACACCAGCTGACTGACACAGCACATTCCTGACAACCATCATCCCGAGAGCCCTGTGAATCACTGCGCAGGGTTTTTTTGGTTAGTTCTATTCTCCCACACGCAAGCACCAGAGCAGCTGTCTCCGTTGTAATGAGCGGTGGACTAGGAGACAGAAGACGTGGATTTCAACCTCACTCTGCCTCCAGGTGGTTGTGAGGCATGAGTCAGGTCATTTAATATCTCAGACTTTATAACGTGGGATAATTTAACTGTCTCTCCTATCTACTTCACAGACGTGTGTGAAGATCAAATGAAATGTGAAAGTGATCATAAACTGTACATTGCCATTTTCAGATAACAGCATGACTGTGTACTTAGGACAGAGCAGAGCCCTTCCTCCCTTATTTTATCTAAGTAGTTTCCCATTAGTCTCGAGGGGTGGCATGTGGAAAAACAGGTGGACAAAGAGAGGCATATGTACAAGAGTACATTTTTGCAGTGTTTACAAAGGAATACTGCATACATATTGAGAAAAATGAGATAGCTCTCTCTGACACACACAGGATGATGGTAATGACATATTATTAGGTAAAAATATCTAAGTTGCAGACAGCATGCAAGAAATGGTGTCATTACAAAATTATATAAGAATATGTTTGTCAGTGTGTGAAAACTGTCTAGAAGGATACATTCCAGTCGGTTAACACCAGGATTGACTGGGAAGGAGAATGTTATACATTTCTGTAGCATTTGAATAGTTTTATATATAATTTCAATAACTTGAAAAATATGTACTAAAATGTAAATTGAGGGGAAAGAGAGGCGGCGAGGATACTGCAGCCTAAGGTTAGTAAAGAGTCAGAGGAAATGTAATTGCCTTAATTGTTCTAATGCCTGGGGTGAGACAAAGCATGTTCCAAGGTGCACTCCTCACAGTCTATTATCAAGGACTTTAAGAATTCACAGCCCTGACCTGTGTGACTCAGTGGGTTGGACGCCCGCAAAGTGAAAGGTCACCGGTTTAAGTCCCTGTTGGGGCACATGGCTGGGTTGCAGGCAAGTCCTCGGATGGAGGCTGGGGGTGTGCAAGAGACAACCAATCTCACAGATCAATGTTTCTCTCCCTCTCTTTCTCCCTGCCTTCCCTTTTCTCTAAAAATAAAAATGAAATCTTTCAAAACAATTCATAGAGATGATAAGAGGTGGCAGGAGGCTGAAAATGGTTCAAGGTTCTGATTTTCAAATAGGAAAAAAATATATAACTTCTGGAAGTTGTAAACTACAAAACTTGGGACTGACCAGGAAAAATCTAGAATGGATTATTAAACAGTTGATTTGTGAGCACTTAAAAAGGCACGTGGTGATCAGCAGCAGCTGACAGGGAATCACTAAGAGCAAGCCATGACAAAATAAGCTATTTTTTTGTTGGTAGGGCAACTACCAAGAGAATTAGTAGGTCCGAGGAGCACCACAGACTTCTCAGTGCGTCTTCATTCCACAGAGCTTCTCCCGAAGGCTCTCACAATATCATTTTGGAAAATATATGAAATGTAACTCATTAAGTGATTGATTCATGACTAAATAAATATCATACTCATATATCTGATCATTAGCCTTGTTCTCTTTTATGTTTTCATCACAACCTAGACAGAGACATTGAAGGCAGCCTTACCACGTTCTGAGATGACACAGAAATGGAAGGACTAGACGCTAGCTAAAGCACAGAATCTGTATTAAAGATGTTCTTAGTTTACTGGAATGTCAAACTGAAATCAGCATAGGGACTAGTGGGTTACAGGATGGGAAATGTTGGTTCCCGGGAAGAAAGACTTCCTACTACAGTGGTCTGACAATGGGTTAGGGAATAAGTTATCAGTCACGGAAATTTGGAGGGTTAGGAGATTGGTCCAATCAACTGTTCCTGTAAGTGCAAAATATTTTTATTCCAACTATAAAATTAATAATAGACACTAAGTGCTAATGGATTTTAAAGATAGTAAAAGACTATTTTAGAGCATAATGTTTGTTTTCACAGAGAAAACAAATCCTGAGTAGAACCTTCAAGAATCAGTAAATGGTTATATAGTAGATGCATGAAAAAGAGTAGGTCACTCCAGGATGTCATAAAACATGGAAGCAAGGCTAATATGGCATTTTCCAGCATCAGGAAGTGACTGTCCTAGCTGTGGCTTTGGTAAGGAGGAGAAAATAAGTCTGGGACCAGATCATGCAGGACCCAAAGCCAGGAAAGTTTACACTTTGTACATCAGAGAAAAAATCACTGACTCTGCTTGCAAGCATCAGAAACCAACTCCAGCAAATTTCAAGAGCTGAGTTTATTGCAAAGATATCAGAAGCCATAGGAAACCTGGAGAGTCAGGTTTGGAAACATTAGAAAGCAAGGTGGCCTCCAAGGGCTAAAAAGCAGGAAGTAGAAGAGTGGCCTTGAAGTAGACCAGATCACCATGCTAAGCTGAATGAATACCCAGCTGTGTTTGATCTCTTCATCACATGGCTAAGGATTCAAGTAGAGGGACGGAGTGTCCCAAAGCCCTAGCTTGGGTCAAATGCCCTTCTTAGAGTTGAAGAACATGGGTACTGAATTAACAGTTTTTTCGAATATATCCAATGGGAAGAGATAATTTTCCCAAATGGAATTAACTTGGGAAAGAAAAATAAGGGCTTAGCATCCAAAAAACAATGAAAGCTCACTCTTAGTACCAGTGCAGGTTTTGAGTAGGACAGCAGTGTGATTAAAGTAGTGCTATAGGGAGATTCGGCAATTTGCAAATGGACTAAAGGAATGAAAATCTGAAGATGAAGGTAGGTAGAGGCTTACTAGGTGGAGCAGAGAAGATTAGAGAATTAGTAAAGCAGTGAAAATACTCTGCATAATATTATAATGATGGATGCATGCCATCATTCACTGAAACCTAGAAAATAGGTGAAAATAGAATGTACACCATGAAGAGTGAACTCTAACATAGGCGATGGGCTCTGGGTGATCCCGATGTGTCAGTGTAGGTGTGCCAATTGTACCAAAGACTCCCCTGTGGCTAATGGGAGAGGCTATGGCTGTGTGGGGGCAAAAAGTATATGTAAAATCTTTATCCCTTCCACTCACATTTGCTGTGCATCTAGGACTGTTTTTAAAAAGTTTTTTTTTTTTTTAAAGAATCAAAAGGCAGATGGTGAGCTCTCTAGGTTTAGAGGATGGCAATGGAAATAAAACAGCAACGATATCCAATGTAAAAATAGTAAGTCTTGATAACTGCCTAGATGCTGAGGAAAAGGAAAGATGACTAACATGCTCTTCTTAGAGGCTGAAGAAATGGTGATGGTAGAAGTGAGAACGCTTAGGAAGAGGGCAGTGTCCAGGGTGGAGGCGAAGACAGTGCACCATGTGAGGTTTAGCGGGTGGCGGAAACGTGCAGTAAGACATTGTCCAGCGAGACTTGGTGGGAGGGTTAGACATAGGATGGTTTGGAACAGGGAAGAAAATTGAAATCAGGTCAGACTCTCTCAGAGAATATGTAAAATGGTAAGCAGAAATAGAAAAAAAAAACACTTCTAGCATGAAAAAAATAAGAGAACTCCCCACCCTCAAACCAAAGAAATCAGTAGAAGAGGTCTGGGGACTTTAGAGTAATATCTTTCGCATTGTGAACTTTTTGTCGTAGGCAGTATTACATGTTTTCATTTTTATCTCCGATCCCATCTTCTCCCTCTACTTCAGACATTCAGTCTAATTATCCTCTAATATGTATATACTATTTTTGTAAAATATGTGGAGTTTTTGTGTTTGAATGTAAATAAATGGCATTATTCTGTACAAGCCTCTGTTATTTTTTCACTCAGTACATCATGTTGATGTATGTATGAGAAAAGGGAAGTGTTATTTCCTTCCTTCCTTCCTTCCTTCCTTCCTTCCTTCCTTCCTTCCTTCCTTCCTTCCTTCCTTTCTTTCTTTCTTTCTTTCTTTCTTTCTTCCTATTTGTTTTTTCTGAGGTACTCTTTAGAAACTGCT
Organism: Tonatia bakeri; assembly: GCA_004024845.1. Lineage (NCBI taxonomy): Eukaryota > Metazoa > Chordata > Mammalia > Chiroptera > Phyllostomidae > Tonatia > Tonatia bakeri. The sequence goes on along the minus strand of PVIA01006366.1, from coordinate 46,896 downwards.
GCAACAGTTCACATTTCCACCACTGGATCATGAGAGTTTCCATTTCAACACATTTCACCAATAGTTAGTAATATCTCATTTTTGCCAATTTGATGGATATAGAGTTGTATCTTATTAATTGAAATTAATTTCTTTCCTGATGAGTATGAATAGCTCTTCAGATTTGAGGTTTCTCCTTCAATATACTGCTTGACTGTATCCTTTCCTCATTTTTTCTACTAAGTTTCCTTTTCTTTCTTGATTTTCAGGAGTATCATTTATGCCCTAGAGTTGTACAGTCCTATATGGTACCCACTAGCCACTAACTATTAGCTGGGAAGACAGGAACTATTGAGTACATGAACTATGGTTCTCCAAACTGGCTTGTACTATCAGTGTAAAATACACACTAAATTTCAAAGACTCTATTCAAGAACCATGTAAAAATAATAATTTTATATTGATTATATGTTGCATTGATAGTATGTTGGCAAATATATATATTGTGACAAAGAATATGTTGTTAAAATTAATTTTACCTGTTTATTTTTACCCTTTACAATGTGGCTACTAGAAAACTTAAAATTACATATGTGGCTTACATTTGTGGTTCATATCAGATTACTATTAAATATGCTATTCAAGATATTAATTCTTAGTTGGCTTTAGACATTGAAAATACCTTCTTTCACTCTGCCCCCCATCTTGTTTGTTTATTGTGTCCAGTCCACTCATTTTTCACCAGGCCACCACATCCCACAGCTCCCAGGGCAGCATGCACACCAAGATCTATGTAAAGGACCCCCTGGAGTTGTGCAGTGGGTAACGTGTACAGCCATACATAGCTCTGACTTTTTGCCTTGTGGATTGTACTTTGCTATAATATCTTGTGTAAGAAGCCTTCCCCACAAAACAAGATCACAATGATATTTTCCTTGTATTATTTTTATAATCAAAAATGAAAAACAGGATGGTGTTATATCATAAAGAAGCCATGAAAGAGAGGGGTTTATATGCCAAAACATACAGATTTTAAAATCAAAAAGGATGACTTTAGAGGAAACCATTTATATTAGATTTTATGATTTTGACTACAATGTTATCTTTCTAATTATGTTTTGGATAGGCAAATATTCAAATTTGCATTTCAAAGAGCATGTTAACAGATGGTGGGGAAGGCAGGCCACAAGAGGACAGGCTGACTCCAGCTGATAGCCTAAATATCTACTGAAATTAGTTCTCACTATAGGTAAATAACTTTGATATGGATCACGAAAAGCTGACAGGAATTGGAAAGATCATAAGGTGATGTTTAGATGTATAGTTGCATCGTTCCGAAACACCATTTTTGGCACACATCACTTGCGCACTCTGGAAAGTCAACACATCTTCCCTCCCTGTCAGATCAAGTCCAGACTCCTCAAATCTGTCAGCAGAGACAGCTGTAAACTGGCCCCACTCAGTTTCCCACATGTCATCTCCCCAGCAGAGTGCAGATTCCACTTGGACAGGCGCCATGTCTCGCACTCGTACCTCCTCGCTGGTGTCCCAGGGGACGTCCTGGTTAAAAACTGCAGCGTCAGGCAAGTAGGACTGTTTCTTTGGTCAACTAAAATTTTCTAAATTATTTGAGTAAATACCCTGTGCTTACTATAAAATGACTAACATTCAATTGAGCAACTGTTTTCACCTTGAGGTAACTCACCTGACCTCATACAAAGAAAAATTATAATGGCAGACGCAAGTAGAAAATACTATGTTCGAAATAAGATATCAAATGATAAGGTATTTAAAAGTTGAGGTCAACCTCAGAACTGTTAATATACCCATTATAACCACAAAAATATAGGCTTACAGTAATAAGTATTGTAGTCTTCTTCAAACCCTTTAATTCAAGAAAGAAGTTGAAAGGTTACCAAAAGTCAAAGGTAATGAGGGTAGACTCACCTCAGACCAAATCCAGGTTGTCTAGAGATTGAAATCATTTGTTCCTGATTGATACTGGGAATTCTATCTCACTTCAGGTATTAACACTTACTGGAATTTATAATAGGTAAGTCGAAACTAAAAGCTGACCCTTCTTTTCACTCGGCTCCTACTATAGGCTTAATTATGACTGTGTGAATATATAATTTTCATTTGTATGAGTTTGTGATACTTGTGGTACAAGTCTGGGCATTATTTTAAGAAAACCAAATGTCTTTAATCCATTTTATGACAGTTAAAACTTCAGTGTCTACTGGAAACATTTGCAGAGGCAAGAATTTGTCTTTCAACATTGTATTTGACATTAAATAGAAATGTATTTCCCAAGGCTAAATTGAAAGTTGCATACTTTTTAAAATTCAGCTGTGATTTTTCCTAAATTCAGAGTTTCTCCATGTCTCTCTCCTCCTTCTGGATTCATTCTCCTTGCTGAAATACATTCTTTGGTTAGTTCTTTCATAAAATATCTATGGATAATAAACTCTCCTAGTATTTGCATATCTGAAAATTCTCCTTACTCTCAATGATAATTAATCAGCCACGTGGACTTCTGGGTCTGCATAAAGTTCATCAAAATTTTCTCAACATTTGATGGAAATCAAAGAAATGCAAACTAAGAAAGATTTGAGGTACAATTGTATATATATGTATATATTTAACACAAAAAATTAATACGTGAAATCCACATTCAAACCTTGCTGACAAATTCCTTCAATCCTTTTGGAAAGTAACATGGCAACACAGGTGGCAAAACCGATAATGTTTATTTTTGAAATCTAAATTAACACTAGTTTGGGGAGTTGAGTCTATAATTGGGAATAACTTGGGAAGTAATTGTACAGAAGATTAAAGCTATGTGCATAAAGTTGTTCATAATATAAGAGTGAAAAACCAGAAACAAGTTAAATGTCTTTGTAAGTAATACTCCTGAGTTTCAAGCCACAGTAATAATGGTGCCTTATTGAGAGACATAATAGCATGGCCTATAGGGATGACATAATCCCAGAACTGGAAAGTGTTAAGGAATAAAGCATTAAGTTGCATTGTCATTATCAAAGCAACATTAACCTCTCAATTACAATTCATACCCTGCCTTTAAGAAGACTGGGATACTCTAACCCTGCTTCTGCTGCTCCTAATAATACCCAATTATTTCTCTTATTCTCAAGTTGAAATATGCTCAAAAAGAGTATCTGATTATTTTTGGATATTCACTATGTTAATATTGGGGGTCTTTGTTGGGCAAAGCATTTACACAAAACTACACCATAAACTTCTGACCAAAGTCCAGTGCCCACAGCTGTGGACCAATTAGGAGTAGTAGCAAGGAAAGCAAGGTCATCTGATACATTTTTTCCTTAATCTAGAGGTTATATTATTTCTGCAACCTAAAAAAATAAAACTAAGAGTTTCTTAATGAGCATCGATTAATACAAGTTGCCCTTAAATGTCCATTTTTAAAGATAAAAACTTGACTATCTGTTAAGTGTAATTCATATTTGCAGAGAGACTTCTGAAATTAGGAAAGGTCATAGACCAGCAGAGAGAAACTTCTGAAATTTCATTCACTCATTTCTCATTTCATGGGTCTTTAAAAAATCTGTTTCTGATATTAATCTTCAAACTAGCTATAGAAAAAGATAAGCACTTATCAGATAGGCAGAAAGGATGCCAAGAGAGATTTACTCGGACTGTATCAGATCAAGACATATCTAGAAAAGGGTTGTCCATGTTGTGCATGAGCAGAATGAAAAGAAAATTTATGAAAAACATTGAGCATGAACAAAACAAACAAACAAACAAAAAAAAAACCCCACATAGCAACTGTGCAAATCTAGTCATCAAAGGAAAGAGTAACACGGAGAGGAACACAGCACACCAAATGCAATCTGGAAAATATAACAAGAATAGAAAAAAATGGAAGAGTTCTTTGTGCTAGCATGTTTATTATAAAATGAGAATTCATTACACAATGATAAAACAACAAAATGAGTTATGTAAAAGAGAGATGGTAGAATTTAGGAGACAAATTAAGACTGTATCAGTTAGGGTCCAATCAGCCAGAAACCATACTGGTTATTTTCACTGAGGGAATTAAAGAATTGTTAACTGCATACCGAAGAACTGAAGAGGGAACAGGGTGCCGGCCAGCCGGCACTGGTGTCCTCCAGGGGCTGTGATGAGGCTGGTTCTGCAAGTGTTTAACACACTGTGACTACAGACTGGACTGTGGAACCTGTGTCACCACTGGGCCCAAGCGACACAGCCAGAGTGAAGAAATGAGGCTGGGGTGACACTGAAAAGAGCGGGAAATCAACAGGAAAGAAGAAGAAAATCCCTTCTCTCTCCCCCAGCCTTCCCATCTCTCTCTGACACTCCCTACTGGAAGTACATAACAGAGAGAAACTGGCAAAGCAAAAATGTGGTTTGCATGGTCCCAGCCCCAGCATCACAAAACAAGAGTATAGAAGAGGGGGTGTGGAGGTAAGAGATGATATTTAATAACTGGCACAGGGTCATTGCAGAATTAATAAATAAATTTGGAATAGCAAGAAACAGATCTAAGGACAGGGTCAAGGTTTATTTTCTTCACCACTGTATACACCCAGGATCTACTACAGTGCATGGCCCATAGCAAGTATCTAATAAATATTGAAATAGTGAATAAATGAATGAATTAGTGAATCCTCACTGCCACAGTGGACCCAGCCTGAATAGTTTTTGTTAAGGCATCATCAATTCTTTTCTTTTTTTTTTTTATTTCAGCTTTACTGAGAGGTAAAGGCACAATTGATTCTAAAACTAAGTTGTTTCAACTGCTTTTTCTCTGGCTTCTTTGAGAATGGCTTCTCGTGCTGGTTGGCATTACAACCAGCAGACTAGCTATCTGTTATGGCTGACACTGAGTAGCTGAAATGGACCATATCAGAAACTGCATCAGGGGAGACATGGAAAAAAGTGAAATGCGCATCCTCTGACCATACTCTGTAAAGTGTCCCCATTCTACATTGTCAGGCATGAATCTTACTGACAATACAGAATGTACTTCAAGGCTTTTTCTGTGGGTTTTTTTTTTTTTACCTTCATTCTCATACAATACTACCCTCTTTTTTTTTCTCCTGCATTGTGATTTGTACTACTCATTACTACCAATGATACCTTCTTGTCCTGTATAACATTAGTGTGTCTTCCAGGAGAAATAATACACAATCAAGGGCTTCTCTTATGGAATTTTTAATGTGTATTTTTAAGTCTTGGGAAGTTTTGTGTCATTCCAATCCATCCTTTGTGTTTAGGTTCAACAGAGTATATAAATTGTCACAGCAAAGCCCTGGCCAGCATGGATCAGTTGGTTGAGTATCATTTGGCAAAGCCAAAGGCTGCCGGTTTGATTCCTGGTCAGAGCGCATACCTGAGTTGCAGACCTTGATGTTTCTATCCCTCTCTTTCTCCCTTCCTTCCCTTCTCTTTAAAATAGGTAAATAAAATATTTTAAAAAACTGTCACAGTTAAGAGAGTACTTCGTTGTTTCATATTGATAGCTTTTCATTGTATAGAATCCATTGAGTATCAGAACCTAGTTCTTCACCTGTTCAGAAGATACCAAAACAGAAATCATAGCTTTTACATTTGACTGTTTTTTTCACCTTCTTGGAATTCATACAAATCCTGCTGACTTTGCACTTGAAAGAAACAAACATAAATCAATGTTACTTTTTACTTTAAAGTTCTTCTTTGGCAAAGATGTTTTGAACTGAGCTATTTTGACGCGAATAATTAATGACAGCAGAATGTTCGCGGAAAAAAGTCATTGCACTCAGATATTCAGTTGCATATTAGTAAGTGTTAATTTGAGGGTAAAAGAAGGCTAGTAACAGGAAAAATGGGGGTGGGAGAGAAGAGGAAGAAGTATTTGGATAATTTTAACAGCTTCTTCTATCATAATCATTAGATAAAGAAACGATTTCTGCTGTGAGCCCATTGCTACTTAGCCATGGGCAGTCAACTAAGCCACTCTATCCCCCATCTGCCCAGACCTTGGAAGCCAAGTCACAGCCCAGGTTCACCGAAGGACCACCAAGCTAAGGCAGTGCAAACACATCTAGAATCACTGCCCACTCCTTCCCTTTGACTAGTGTTCTCTTCATTATTTCTGTTCCTCTGTTCTTTCTAGAAAGAACTTTTAAAAACTTCTCCTCTGGTCCTTGGAGTTTTGGATGTTGGCAAGCATAGGTATTTAACCTTTTGTGGGTACCCCTCCCTAAATTCTTGGGTGGACAGTATGCGCTACTGGACCTGTCTCTCAAGGTTGTCCAATGTTGCACTACTGGTGAAGGATAGACACAGGCATGATGATGAAGGGTTGATTTTTCTGCCAGGCCCTGATCGCCTGAAGACACATTGATCACTCATGGTCTGAGGATCACTGTTTCAGAACTTTTGTAATAAGCCATAGCTCACCTTTGAGGACAAGGACTCCATTACGTTCACTGCTGTATCCCCAATACCTAGAATGGTGCCTGGAACATAATGCTAGCTAAATATTATTTCTTCTCTCTTAATTTTATTCTTTTAGTGGTAGACTTTAACTTGCATACTCTAGTTTAGTCTAAGAGCTCCTTGAAATTGGGCTATAAGAAAGCTATCTTCCAGAGAACTCATAACTCTTTATATTATATGTCAAATCCAAGAGCTTCCTTGAATGTTAGTTATTGAACAAAAAATATAAAGAAAATAAAGACTTCAGTGTTATGAAAAATGTATTTTAAAAGTTTTAGCAAGAAATAGTAGTGTTAAAAGTGTTGACATATATATAATAGTTCCTCAAAAAATTAAACATAAAATTACCATATGATTCAGGAATTCCACTTCTGGGTATATACCCAAAAGATTTGAAAGCAGAGACATGAAGAAACATTTATAGACCAAGTTCATAACATCATTATTCACAATAGTCAAAAGGTGGAAGCAACCCAATGCCTGTCAACAGATGAATAGATAAAAAATGTGGTATATACATGCAATGGAACATTATTTAGCTTTAAAAGAAATGAAATTTTGACCCATGTTCTGATATTGATCAGCCTTGAAGACACTGTGCCAAGTGAGATAAGCCAGTCACAAAAAGACAAATACTGTCTTTTCCACTTACATGCGGTACTTAGAAATAGTTAAATTTATAGAGGCAGGAAGTAGAATGGTTGGTGGTTTCCAGGGGCTGGGGGCAAGGTGGGAAGGGGAGTTATAGTTTCATGTGCACAGATTTTCAGTTTGGAAAGATGAGGAAGGTCTGGAGATGGATGGTGGTAATGGTTCCCAATAATGTGAATGTATTTAATATCACTAAACTGCACACCTAAAAATGGTGAAAACAGTAAATTTTAGTATACATATTTCACCACAATAATACAAAAGGAAAAATGTTAACAAAAATTCCCAAAGAATTTCGGTCATTAGAAATTATCTCATCTGATATTGCTTTAGCTCTACAAATTTAGCTTTGAACTATGATTAACCCATTTTGCCAGTTCAGTGGTTCTCAAAGTGTAGTACAGGGACACTAGGAGGGTTCCAACACCTTTATGGAAAGTTCATGAAGTCAAATTATTTTCATAACAATACTAAGATCTCATTTGCCTTTTTAAAAAACATTCATTCTCTCATGAATGACTACTGAGTTCTGCAGAGGTCAAACAATTTGCACTATCACGAAAGACTGAATGCAGCAGCAAATATGAGAATTCAGCTATCTTCTATTAAGCCAGACATTAAAGAGTCTTTTAAAATTTGAAACAATGCCACTCTTCTCACAAAATTTTTTGTTTTGGAAAATATAATTATTTTTATAAAATGTGTTATTTATGTTAACATGCAAGAGTTATTATTTTAAATAAATTAATAAACATTTAAAATTTTTCTTCACTTTAATTTCTAATATGGAAAATAGTGATAGATAAAACCCTCATAAACAAAAGTTCTTTGAGGTCCTCAATCTTTTTTAAGAGTATAAAGGTCTTGCCTTGACTGATGTGGCTTAGTGGGTTGGGTGTCATCCTGCAAATGGAAAGGTCGCCAATTTGATTTTCAGTCAGGGCACATGCCTGGGTCGAGGGCCAGTTCCCTGGTTGGGTGAGCATGAGAGGCAACTGATCAATGTTTCTCTTGCACATCAATGTTTCCCTCCCTCTTTCTCCTTCCCTTCCCCTCTCTCTAAAAAGGAATAAATAAAATCTTTTTTTAAAAAAGAGTATGAAGGTCCTAAGACCCAAAAGTTTGAGAGTTGCTGGTCCAGTTTCTAGGGTGATCAAACTAATCTCATTAAGATTCTAGAAACTGATATTTCTATCCTAAGATCCTACTCATTACTTCAGGTTAATCAAGGATTAGCCAACCTCTTCTAAATTCAGATAACCCAAAATTCTCTGTGAATGCAAACAGTTGTGTCAAATGTGGGTTAAGTAGCACTTGCTGATAAATAATTTTGAATCTGCACACTTCTGGGTCTGACTTCATTGCTTCTGGATCAAAATTCATGCCTGCACACAGAGTGGTAATTGAATACCCTAACACAAATTAGGGGTTTGGAAGAAATGGACTCTTTAATTGGGCACCTTATCTATTCTGTGGTCACTTAAATATAACCCACTAACTACAGAGTTCTTAGTCTACTTAGACATGCAATTTAAAATCCATTATCCAGCAGTATAATTCGCAAGAACTCTATAAAGACTAGTTATGCAATAGTGACATCAGGAATATAGTCATAGTTTAAGATGGGTCACTCAAGTCTTCTTTTCAGTCTGTAGAGCCAAGTTTTGCTTTCTGAAAGATCCCTGAGAAACACGTTACTGGTTAATGCTGACTGAAATGAACTGTTAAATTTTTTCTTTCTTTGCAGAATATGAGGTTCTTGTCGAATCACTTACTGGTATAATGGTTGCAGCTATGTTAGTGCTTAAAATCTCAGTTTACCTATCAGTAAAATAGAGACACTAGGCCTTTACTCAGTGGATTAAATAAGAATTAAATGAAGTACTGGGCAAAAAGCAATTAGCCCAGTTCTGGATCCATACTAAGCATCTGTTCAATATTAGCTATTATTTCAAATACTATTATTGGCCCCCACTGTACTACTGAGCTAGTTCTCATTAGAAGTGAGAGAAGCCGAAGGCCTTTGTGTCTTCACTTTTCCTCTCTTCTTAGGAAATGCAGAGACTGACAACACGAAGAACTATGGAAAGGGAAAAATAGGCACCCTCCTGTTTGTCCTCTAAAATCAAAGGACAGCCAAGAGGAGGACTGAGCCCATTCGTGTCTCTAATAGCCCCGTTTATCGATTCTAAAACAAATGCTTATGTCACATTGTGACACTTCTGCAATCAGGTTATGTCATACGATTGATGGTATTGCAGTAACACTGCGGGGGTTCTTTCTTAAACTGAAATAAAATACTATAAAATCTTACAATTCATGGCATCTTAGAGTCAATGAAATACAGTAATTGAGCTATCTACTGAAAACTACTAACAGCACCCAAATAATCCCCAAAGTGCACCCTTTATTATTGTACTTATGACACTATTTTGTGATCTGTTCCCACAACCCTCAGCCCTAACACGATTACCATCTGATACAAAGACGTCATTGCCGTGGGTGGAATGGCTGCGTGCAGGGGCTTGATTTCACCTTAATCTGCTCACACTGTGAGTCTCAGAAAAAGTGTAACAAAGGAAGACTATTTCTCTTTTTCTCAAAATCCAATAGTCTCTAATTACATAGCATCACTGTTGCTCATACTTGTTTCACTCATGTGAATCTCATTTACCCAGCTATGTAGAGAGTAAGCATGTCAAGATAAGGACTGCCTGAGTTGTTTAAATGTTTTGCCTATAGTGCTGGTGTCATGGTACATACTTATTGACCAATTGCCTAACGGTGTTTTTTTACACTATATAAGGAGATACAGCCATATTCCTGCCAGTCTGATTTTCCTAGAAGCTTGGGTAGGGGTTTGTTTGAATTCCTTAGGCTACTCTTACAGGTCAGATCACCTGAGAGCCTCTTCCTCCACCACTACTGGTTGTTAATGGACCTTTTGTCTGCTGTTCAAGATTGTCAAACCTAGAATGAAAGAATTACAAACCAAGAGAGGGGGAAAAGGTACAGAGAATAAGTAGCATAGATGGTAGGTAGAAAATAGACAGGGGGAGGGTAAGAATAGTATGGGAAATGTAGAAGCCAAAGAACTTATAAGTATGATGCATAGACATGAACTAAAAGGGGAGAATGTGGGTGTGAGAGGGTGTGCAGGGTGGAGGGGAGTGAAGGGGGGAAATGAGACAACTGTAATAGCATAATCAATAAAATATGTTAAAAAAAAGAATTACAAGTTACAGAATCAATGGTACCTGGCATAGCTGACACTGTTAGTCTACCTACCACTCATAGCTCCTCTGATCCTTTTTAAAAGTGGACTCTGGGATCTATCTCCCCACTTCCATTTGCTTTGCTTCTAGTGAAAGCGCTTTGCCAGTATTTGCAGAAATTCATAATCACCCTGGGGACCATTGCCATTGAAGGCCGGTGCCTGAATATGAAAGCCCAGCTCCAGCTCCTTTGCCTCACGACTGGAGAAATCCCGAGGAGTAATCTATGCTCCAGAGTTCCCCCACAGGGTCAGTCCAATGGCAGGACTTCGTGGATCACACCCGTGCTTAGTTCCCACCCCCTCCCATGCCCTACTTTTCTAAGGGTGTCAGTGAGGCAATTAGGATCTGGATTTGATAGTGTCTGGGTTTTAGCATAAAAATAATGGGAAAAAATTTTTGTGTTCCACGATTTAAAAGTTTACAGGTTAGTAAATCCTTGTCTTCACCCAGAGTGTGTATTCTCAAATTCACAATGAGCAACAGAAAACCACCAACAAGGTCCAAACCCAGGAGTTCCACCGCCCCCCCCCCCCCTTTGGGAGGCACATCGTTCCTGAGGGGGATGAAAGGAGCTGAAGACAGGAGGGCGGTGAACAGCAAAAACTGACCCAACAGCGTTTCAAGTCAGTTCTATTTCATTTACAAGTGATATTTATCAAATTTCACTTTTTACAATGTCTAGCTTCTTTTGCTGAACATCTTAGTGGCTTTTTGGAACAAAATCCATATACAAAAAAGCTGACTAATTCCCTGGTGGTAGGCCACAGGCAGTCCACGGTTTGCTAAAATGCTACCAGATCACAAAACAGAAATGTGTCCTCTAACAGGCTCCAGTTCCTCTCTCACTGCATCTGGAATCTCAAAAACCAATCTCCAGATCCATGCTAAAGAATGGAAGTTACACAGGGTTACACACTTTGGCACACAGTTTCCTAAACTTGTTTCTGAATTTCTTTAAAGCTCTTAGCTACGGTGAGTGGGAGTGTAGCTGGTGGAAAGAACATAGGCCTTGAAGTGGGACTAAATTCTTCTTCTTCTCCTTCTTTTATGGCTTTCAGCAAGTTGTTTAATCTTCCTATGCTTGCTTCATTTCTTCAGTAAGACTGTGGTAAAGAAGTGAATGAGATAATATTTATTTGGTGGAGCAGCTGTTAAAGGAGGTTGATCTGGATCTTACTTGGGCTGCTGTAAATATTTTTGTCTTCTCATTCAAGGAAAGTAGCCAAATTTACCTCAGGGAGTATTTAATAGCTTTAATGTTGCAGGGCCAAAATGAAAAGTTTCCTGACACCCAGAACACAATCTTTGGTCCTTTGTTCTAGTCTTGGAGGTGAAATAGCTGGATTGTCCCAAGTGGCAGGAGACACCAAGGGTTAGGAGAAGAAAAAGTGAACCCGCAGTAAAGAGAAACCTATTTGGAGAGCATCTTCTCATGTTTCAAGGAATGTATTTCTGGGTCTCGAGAGTCGGGGACGTGCAGCCTACTCCCAGGCAGTAGCTGGGTGCGGGGCCTCTGATGGGGACTGCAGACTCACCAGTGCGTGGCATCTCGGCGGCGAGGCAGGCAGCCACTCGACTTTGAGGTTTTCAATTTTATACTCATGACCCAACTTTAAATTCACTTGTTCTGAAGTAGTGGAATCATCCACTCCCAAGAACAGAACCACCTATAGATATGGGTAGCACAAGCTCCCACCCTGGGTCCCCTACTTGCAGTGGTGTCCAGCTCACAGCCCATGGGCCTCGCATGGCCCAGGATGGCTACAAAGGCAACCCAACACAAAATCGTAAATTTACTTAAAACCTTTTGTTTGCTCATCATTTTTTGTTAGTGTTTCTGTATTTAATGTGCAGCCCAAGACAACTCTTCTTCCAGTGTGGCCCAGAGATGCCAAAAGGTTGGACGTTCCTGCAAAGGGTTTTGCTCTGGCTCCCCATGGGCTACATGCCTCCTTATGAGGCAAGGGGTCTGCAAAGGACATGTGCACCCAGAGTCCTCACCTCACCCTCTTAGACCATGCTCCACGTGCCTGAAAACCCAGAATTCCCAGCCCAAATGACCTTGACCTGCTCCTGGGTCCTGTACCAGACTTTTCCCAGGGTCTCTCTTCCTGAAGACGGCCATGCCTGTGTGAGCACACCCTCACTTGGGAGATGTTTAAGATGTGACTTTTTTGCAAGGGTGGGCATCGGTGAACAGAGCTTGGACGTGCAGGCTGGACTATACATACATGTGCACATGTGTGAGAGTTCCTACTGTGCAGGATGGAGCTGGGGTGGGAGAAGAAAGAGGGCCAGCCACAGCTAGGACCAGGGACCACCTTTCTTTACACTGCCACAATCAGTACTCCAAGAAACCCCTGAATTCTAAATCCGAACTCACCTTTCCAGCTTGTTATGAAGTTATATTCGCCAAGATAAAATGGTAGACTGTATTTGGCTTAATAATTTTTCAGCTTGACTTATAACTTTAAGGTATTGAACATATGGTTTATGAACTTCCATTTGTACTCTTGTCCTAGGCCCTGTAAATATTAGAGGCGGCCAGAGCCAGTGATAGAAAGGACTTGGATCATGAACACCCAGCTGTGGTCACTAATGTGGTCTGAAGATCAGAGGGTTCATCTCAGAATGTTCTGGAATGTGTAGGATCCCAGGAAGGGACAGACATTTCTAATAAATCCCCCTACCCGCAAAGTAAACATGACAAATGTTGGATTTCTCATTTCCCGTGACCTAGGTGGCTCAAAGCCAGATTTCATTTCATTTAGAACATAATAGAGCAGGGGTTCTTGTCTGTGGTGTTTGCCACTTTACCCCTGGCACTCAGAACAGTCTCATTACACTCATGCTGAACGAGTGGATTCCTGCTCCCAGTGCTGAGGACCAAACGCATCCCTGCCACGTGTGTAAAGCTCCTGGTCTTATGCTGTCATGTATCAGATTTCAGTGACGGGTTCTCATTTTTGCCTAAGACCATATAGTTCCTATTTGTATCTCATTTGTCAGGTAAGCCTAGAATACCTGGCTTATTTATTAAATTGTTTTAGCGTCATTAGCACTGTGTGCCAGGACCCGACTACTGAGTACCTTGCCTGCCAGGCTTCCTCACTTCCTTACTGTCACGGTTCCTCACCCCATTTTCTGGTGGCACCCCACTTATTAAAAAACGGATTCTTAGGCTCTATACATGAGACCAAATCTGTTTCAGAGATGATAGCCTTCTAGATTCTTCTCCATCTAGATGTGTCTTCCTGGTTTTCATAGTACAGTTCTGATTATTGGTTGTGCCCACATTGGACATAGTACCTGCCTTCTCTTCCATCCTGATGCAATCCCAGAGTTAGAAATCCCGTGGGCCACCTTCACCACGTGTCTGCACAGCAAATCCACCCTTTGATCTCTGGGACGGAAAGTGGTACTCCTACTGTCACCCTTCAGAACTGTTTATCCAGGGAAGAGTTAATAGAACCAACAGGTCCATCTCACAGCAACCTCCTTTCCTGGTGGCTGAGGACTGAAGGGAAGAGCTGTAAAGCCTTCAGTCTCCAGGTCACCTTTGTGATCCTCTGCTCCCTTTCTGTAGAGAACACACATATTCCCGGAGGACTAAACCCTATGGTCTCCACCCTGTTGGGCTGTAATCGCAGTCACGCCTAGAACTTTATTAGCCTGAGTGTGACCTTCTCCTATGCGTGTTCACTAGCCTGGAGATTCAGCTGCTGAAGCTCTGCTACAGCAGGACCTCGGATCGGTGTCATTTTGTTTTAACGCTACTCCAATGCCATAGGAATTTAACTTCTGTTTATATCAATTCACCTGTGGTAAAACTGGTTTCATTGTGTCATTTTGCTGCAGCTCCAAGAATCTATTGACAATGTTAAGTGAGGACATACTAGCACTGAACTCAGTGAGCTCCTAATCTGTGCATTGCCGGTTCCTTACAGGCAAGAACTGTACCTTTTGGTGCTTTGTCCCCAGCACTTAGTATCCTGTCTGGTATGTGGTATCATCCTGTGAAATCTCTCCTGGAGATAGTTCTGTCAAAAACGACAATGGGTATGAAGTTTACCCTACATGCAAATTGACAAGTTAGCCTGTCACAGTTTCAGGGATGCTGGTGGAAGCCCCGAAGCTCCTGGGTCAGAGACAAAAACAGTTTATTACTCACAGCAATAGTAGCAACTAGAATATCTGCATTATTTTAAAGACAGCTCCCCAAGACCTGCTTTCCACATGGCAATGTGAAAAGGGCCAGTTAACTCCTATATATGAACTCTGAGCTTAGGGAAATGGAATCTTTTTTTTTTTCCTTTGCAGAATTTTATAGTTTTATTTAATGCAAAGAAAGCTTCCTCATGGACCTTTGTTCATTTTCTTCACTGTGCAGCCTGGCATTGGGATGAGTAACTCGTGGCCAGCAGGGCTACGCTTTCCTCAGTGGCTTTGCAGGCATTGGAAAAACGTGACAAATAATCCCCACACAGTGAAAATTGTTGCACACCAGCAGCACTTCCAGCTTTTTGATGTTGCAGGCCAGAAACTTCTAGAATCCACCGGGCAGCGTATGTTTCATTTTCTTGTTGCTGCCATGGTCAATGTTGAACATCAAGATCTGACACTTGAACCTTTTCTGTGCCCTGTAGTTGATGCCTCTGGATTTCTGCCAGTTATACTTAATTCTGACATATCAGCCTGAGAGGGCCAGATGGACTTCTTGATCTTCTTTTGACCATCTCAGGCTTCATGAGGGGTCTGAGGGCAGTCACGATGCTGGGTTGCAGATGGATGCCACCTCCCCTGAATCTTTTGTAATGGGCAGTCAGCAGGACTTCCCTTTACTCCGGAGGGACACTGTCTCTATCGGACATCCCTGAAAAGGTAGTCCTGGATAAAGTGCAGTCAGTGCCTCACTTTCAGGAAGACATGCAGAAGTGTGAGTGGCCCTCGGAGAGAGGTCTCAACAGGTGGCCGAAATGAGTCAAAGGAGTCAGCAGTCAGAAGTTCACTTGTCCCTGCTCGCCTCAGCTTCAGAAGCCTTTCAAGGGCAGGTGGTTTTTCCGTGTGTCACAGCATACTGTTCCTTCCAGTTTTGACTTGTTTGGTGTCCACGGCTCCCTGCCTTGAAGGCCTGCCCCCTGCTTCTCCTTCTGGGTCAGATTCAAATTCCAACTCTCCCATAAAGCATTCCACAACCAGCCCAATTCACTGTGATTTCTCCTTCTCCAACATTGTAGAGTGATTATTACCTGTAGCAGTCATATTGTCACTTAGGAAGTAGCAATAATAACAACATCAACAACATTTGACATCTGTGTATCATTTTACTTTTTACAAAATGTTTTTACATAATCTGTTTCCTTGGCCTATCATAGCAATCTGTGAGACACCCAAAGGAAAATATGAGGAAAAGCAGACATTCAGAAACATTCCCAAGGTTGCCTAGTTAATAATCAGTTCATCAGGTTAAGAGTTAGTTCCCAGACTCACAATGGCGTCATTACGCCACTTCCTGTTGCTGTTTAAACCCCCATATGGATTTATGTCAGGTGGTGTTAAGTCTCAGAGAGACTTGATCGTTTCTTCCTGGTCAAAGACTAGGGGAGTGGAATAGAGTAGCATAACTGGCAGATTCTAGTGGTGAAGAGTTTTGAGTCAGACAAACCTGCTGTGGAGAGATTTCTTTGATTCACCAAATACAGGTCATCTCTTCTGGAACATGGAGTTCAACAACATCTCCTAGGCTCCCTTGCGTCATGGTGGAGCCATGAGACTGAGTTCTAGCTAATGGGATGTGGGCACAAGTGGTGTCACTACTTTCGGGTCTGGCCATGAAACAGCCTATTCAGCCTTCCCTGCTCTGTTTCCATCACTCGAGGTTGGTTGACAATGGAGAGATCTTGAAGCTATAACATGCTTAAGCTACAAGATAGAAGGGGCCTGTGTACATGAGTCAGCGATTAGAGCTGAGCTGCCCAAGAGAGCCACCTAATGAGGACCATCCCTACTTCACTTTGCTCCAGCAAGAAACGAATTTTATTATGTTACATCACTATGATTTGGGGATTGTTAAACCAGTTACCCTACTCTAATACACTTAAATCCTGGCACTGCATTTTACCAGCCTGGTGTGACTTTATTTACCCATTTGTAAAGTGATGATGATGATGATGATAAAAAATACCTATCTCCTAGGATGCTGGTGAGGACTAAATAAGATAACATATGCAAAGGACTTTCACAGTGCCTGGCACATGGTATAAATGCTATTTAATCAACAAATATTAACTTTGCATGTTATTATTCTAACACATTTTCTGCTGGTTCCAAACAGAATTTCAAATTTCTGATTTCCATCTTGTGTTGGAAGAGAAAATCTCTCGCTGATTGCCTTACCACAGTGAGAACGAGTGTGGCTCCAGAGCAGTCAGGGTGAAAGTCCATCTGCCCACAGGCCTTGTCTTCTGGGCACACTGCCAACCATCCTTCCTGCCCCAATAGGGTTTTAATTTTCAATGAGAAAGGAAAAACCCATGAAAATTATAAACTATTTCCAGAAAAAAGAAAAACACTATCAAAATCTTCTGAAACTCTCTGATTATCATACTGGGAATATGTATTTCTAACTAAAGGTTACATTTGATCATCCTTATTCTGAATGTCCACGATGAATTCATCAGCTGTGTGGTTGGGTCATTTGGAATCAATTAGATCTTTCAAATGAAAAGTTCTATTTTGGGGGCAATGACGACACATCAGTGCAGGTTCATCAGCTGCAGCAGACCCAGCCCTCTGGTGCAGGGTGCTGATAACGGGGGAGCTGTGCGTGTGGCAAGACCGGGCGTATCCGGGAACCATCTGTTCTTTCCGCGCAATTTTGCTGTGAACCTAAAACTGCTCTAAAAAAGAAAGTCCCCTAAAAATTCTATTCACTACTACCGAATTGAACTTCCCATTGTAAAGCTTAGTCTAATGGGATAATTATGTTATTAAAAAGAAACTAAAATAGTTTTGTCTTTAAGCGACGGGCACAGTGTATTCCCGGTACATTTTCCCCCTCTGGTTGGTGGCAGCGAAAACTGGAAGGACAAACTGAGCCGCCTCTCTGGCTCTTGGGAAGCTGGCGCCGGGACACGGAAAGGCCTGTCACGGCTGATTTCGTGTTGTGACTTGTTATCGTGCTCAGCTACCCACCCTTGCAGCGGCTCTGGGAGTAGAAAGGGATCATAAGGCTGCAGTAAGAACATTTCTCTCATGAGCAGATTAGGAAAATAAAGCGCATTTCTTTGAAAAGTTTACATGGTGGTCAGATTCAAATACGTAACATAGGATAAAGAATACTTTTCACTCAGCCTCTTGTCAGTGTTCCAGCTGCTTACACGCACCTGGTCTACTGAACGAGTAAACCTGCGTAAAATCTACAGGCTCGGAAACCGGTAGCCTGGATTCAAATTCCAGCTTGATGCCTTGGCCAGGTTACCAACTGGTCAGATATGTGCTTTCCTTACCGGTAAAACAGGACTGAAACAGCAATGACCAACGGGAAATAACCAGGGCTTGTTTTGTCCCTTTAAACAGAAGATTAAGAACCAAATTTTGACACAAATTTGGGATAAAGAAAGCACACCACTTAAAAAACTGAGGGATTAATCACAAGACTGGTAAAAAGAGATTTTTTAATACAAATAATCCGTTTTTTAATCTCTCTAACTTCTTGCTAACCCCTTTACCCTTCTAACACTAAAAGTTATACACACAGTTTTGGAATATGGGATATTTTATCAAAATATACTAGTGTAGTCCCTGGTCAGGTTTCAGTTGGTTAGAGTGTCAGCCCAACACACCGAGGTTGCAGGTTCGATCTCTGGTCAGGGCACATATGAGAAGCAAGCAATGAATGCATAAATAAGTGGGACAACAAATCAATGTTTCTGTGTTCTCTTTCTCTCTCTCTCTCCCCCCACCTCAGCCCTGGCCCTTCCTCTCTCTCTCTAAGAAAAAAAATCAATAAAAACACTAGTATACCATAGGAAGAATAATTTTAGAATTGTTTGATTTTTTTCTGAGTATTTACTATTAAAAAGCCTATTAAAAGATTTATAAGCACATAAAAATAAAAAATCATTTCTATTTTCATTTAAAAACTGATTTGTCACAGTCATATTATGAAACAACTTTCAATGAAATCACATATAACTTAATATACTTTTATCTGATCCCAGTGCCAAGAAGTGTGGCCTGCTCCAGGTTAATCTGTGTTCCACGGAGCATAGTGGTTCAGTTCTGGACCTACGGAAGGTTTGCTCTGAAAACTTGCTTCTGTCCATAAGGCCAGAAAGATTCAAAACCTTGGTTTGGCCTAGAACTGATCTAGTCCCTCCAGAAATCCTTCAGTGAGAATTTACCTGAAACAAGTTAAAATCAGACCAGTCACCAAGGTCTAGGTCAGGGATCAGGATTTTTTTACTTTGATGCATTATACCTTCATTTAAAAAAAAAAACTATTTTTTTTTTTAAGTAAATGCAAGATGCAGCAAACAGGGGCAGGCATGCTGTACTTCATTTTCTCCCATGCTCTGCTTCGCTTGCAGCAGGTGGTTGGAGCCACATGACTAGTTCTGGTCAACGGGCTGTGAGGAGAACTGACATGTGTCATTTACAAGCTGAGACAGAAAAAAGCAGGTTCATGATTCTCTAGATTGTTTTCTTTTTCTACTCTGTTTCGAGTGGCCTCATGGGTCCCTAAGTGACATTGTAGAACAAAATCCATTGCCTATCTGCCTGAAACAGTGTGGATGTGAGAAATAAATTTGTGTGAGTTAAGCCACTTAAATTTGGAGGTTGTTTATCACAGCAATTTTATTTAATCTGTCCTAATTCACACTTCCCTAAAATTCAGGGGTATCCATCTTTTTGGTGTCTCTGGGCCACACTGGAAGAAGCAGAGTTCTTCGGCCACACATTAAATATATTGCAATGCGTAATCACAAAAAAAAATCTCATAATGATTTAAGTAAATTTACAATTTTGTGTTGGGCCACATTCACAGCCATCCTGGGCTGCATGCTGGCTGCAGGTTGGCCAGAAAGCAACCTGTTCCCTCCTCATGCTTTTGTACACAGTTTACAATCCCTAAAAGGTCCGTGCACCCTACCAATCAATCCACACCAATCCACTCCAATTTATACTTCAAGATTCAACCCCAGTATCTTCTTCTGTACAGTGAAAGGCAGCATGGCATATACAGGAAAGAGTGTGGGTTTCAAAATCTGCTAGGTTCAGGTTCAAATGTGGTTCCATTTCTTACAAGCCAAGCAACTCTGGGGAAGTTGTTTAACCTTTCTCTACTCTAATTTCCTTACCTATAAACTGAGGCAAATAACTGCCTTGGGTGGTCGTGAGATTAAATATCATAATGTACGTAAATTGCTCAGAGTGTTTGCTGCACAGTGAAAATACTAGCTGTGTTATTGTTCCCAGGTGGCCATCGCCCTAGTTAAATTTAGATGCATTTGCTCCAGGGGTCCTGTGGCACCTCTATTATAACACTTAGCGACTCCCATTCTATTTTTTGCATTCACGTCTATATCCCCCACTAATCTATGAATAACTAGAAGTCAGTGGCATTGTCTGATTTCGTCTGCAGTTCTAGTCCCAGCACCTAGGACATGGTTTGGCAACAGCAAGTTGCCCCAACAAGTGTTTGTTAAATAAATTCATCTTGATGTGCCCAGAACAGTCAGCCCTTAATAAACTTTTTACCGATTGAATGACTAAAGCAGTGAATAAGTCAATGAGTGAAAAATGATGATCTCTTTCTTTTCTCCATGAGTAAATTAACTTTTTAAAAGGAAAACCATTTTAATCTTCTTCCTAGAAATCTCATCTTATTCCTGCAGCCACTACTGCTTTCTTCTCTTGTGGAAGACTGGCTACAATATTCATCACTATGTGTGTTCTCTTCCTTATCATACTTCTGGAAAACATTTATCAACCCCCGTGCAACTAGGAAGGGCTTTGTGACTAGTTCTCACCAATCGGAAGTAAATAGAAATAATATGCCTACCGCCAAGCCTAGCTTGTAAAATACCTGCCTTGAGGTTCTCCTTTCCCCTTTATCCCTTCAGTTGGATGCAGAGGACCCAGTGGAGGATCCTAGGCCCAAGAAGATGCTGGAGCCACCAAATGGGAAATGCTTGGAACTTGAGTCCCTGAATGATTATGTGGAGTAAATTTTCACTCACCTCACTCTAACCAATCAAATTGGACTATGATATTAATAAGAAGTAATTATTGTGCTCAGCCATTGAGATTTTGGACTGTTACTTACATTCAAAATATTATTTTCACCCATCTGAGGCTGGGAGAAAAAGCACTCAGGCAGCTTGGTACTCCTGTCACCTATTGCCCAACCTATGAGGGCTTGGAAGAAGCAGGGCCTCTTGTCAGTTCTGACCACTGGCTCCTGTGTTGTCCACTCCTTCCCGACAAAGATCTAACCTGGGACTTGGCCACTTTTGCCAACAGGACAAATCAGTTGCAGCTCCTTATGCCCATGAGATGCCCTGTTCTGGTCACGGGCACTGCTTTCTAAGCCTGAGTTCCAATATTGTTTGTGGAGCTCAGCCTTGCTTTTGACATTTTAGTTTAATATCCCAGGAGCTCCTAGGAGTGAGACTTTGCTTTCCTTTTGCTGGATCCTACACCAGAGCTATACCCCCTCCTCCAAAGGCCATTCCACCTTAATTAACCATGATAAGCGTGGTAAGCCAGCTTTCTGCCTGACTGGAGTCTTGAGTCTTGTCTACCCCCTTCACACCCTTCCTCCCCACATCATGTTGGGAAATCCAGCTCTACCTTAAGGCCCCAGTGGGCAGACCAGACCATTTGCTTCAACTATGCCCATTTCCCTTGCTGCTACACACTGAGGCCTCTTAGCCCTGCTGAGCTGCCAGAGCCTTTACTTTTATCTGTACCCATGCCTACCCTTCACTCCCTGGAATGGGTGGGTCTGGAGCCAGGTGTCCTCTGATCTTCCTCTCCAGCCTAGAGTAGGCCATGGGGCCTCACAGAAGAGTTCTGAGATAGCACAGTTCAAGAGTTATCAGGGTGTATTTTCATTGGCATTTAATTTTAGTCAGTGTTTCTTATTGCAATAAATGTGTCCCTGACACTTGATGCCTTAATATGCAAGTTTACAAAGGTCCCAGCCAGTTGTCCTATTGCTCAGTCACCAGGTATGCAAGCTTCTGAAGTATCTCCCTTTAATCTGACTTGTGTCTTACACTACTTCTTAATGCACCCTGTTCTCAATGTGCCTGTATCTTTACTCTCCAGCTAAATGGGCCACGCCATTTCTAAACAATAACTTTTATTATTGATCTTAAGGAAGTTAAAGAATAAAACCAAACCTGCTGCTTGCAGACATAAGTTGTGAATTGTCAGTCCTCAGGAAAGCAGCTGCCAGAAGAAGTCGCCCGATATTCTTGGCAGCAACAGTGTCAATAAAGGGCTCACCCCACAGATGTCCTGGAGACACCCAGTTTCCATCCTGGAAGGGCAGAGCATTGCGTTTGCCCTCAAACTTTACTATCTGCACAAGGATGTTTGCAGAATCCCGTAAAGATGGCAAACGTGAAGTGTTAATATGTGTCAGACACTGTGCTGCACATTTTATGTACTCATTTACTCATGCAAGTATTTTTACAAGGCAGCTACTAGTATATCATTGCTCCTGTTTTTACAGGTAATGAAGGTGAGGTTTAAATGCTTCAGGTAACTTGTCACAGTGTGTCAATTAGGAAGAATTCAGGGGCAAGAAATAAAAACTTATGAGTAGGGGCTTATACCCGTGCTTCTCAAATTTTAATGTGCATAAAAGTCACCTAGGATCTTGTTAAACTGCAGATTCTAATTCATCAGGATTGGGGTGAGATTCTACATTTTTAATAAGCAACCAAATGCTGCCAGTGCTGGTCAGCAGACTACTTTGAGTAGTAAGTGTTTAACCATAAGAACACCTACTGTTTAGTTAATGAGAGGTTTGGAGGTAGGCGGTTCCAGGATTGATTCAGCGCTCTACAATGTCCTTCAGGACACACTATTTTTCTAATGTGTAGTCATAAATAAACACACTTTTTTTTAAAGCATGGCATTTTTTTAAATTTTGTTTATTTATTTTTATAGAGAAGGGAGGGGAAGGAGAAAGAGAGGAAGAGAAACATCATGTGTGGTTGCCTCTCACATGGCCCTCACTAAGGACCTGGCCTGCAACCCAGGCATGTGCCCTGACTGGGAATCGAATCAGCAACCCTTTGGTTCACAGCCCACACTCATTCCACTGAGCTACACCAGCCAGGGCAAAACACACTTTTTGATCTTAGATCATTTTCTCATAGTCACAAGGTAGCTATCACTGCTCCAAGTGTTACATCCGCATGTGGCTAGAAACACAATTTATTCTTTGAGACTGGGCACATTGCTAGTTCAGAAAAATCTCGTGAAGAAGACATGGATGGGAATGGAGGTGGGGAAAGTGGAGGGTAAAAAATCTGATGGACAGGCATTAAACAGTGTCTGCTAAGAAATAGCTCAGCCAGGATTCAAACACATCTGTGTCCAAAGCTATACTAACTGTCATCTGTTGAATTAACTGAGGTGACCTGGAGTCATGTCAGAACATAAGCCTAGCATGTGACTGCTCTAAACACACCCAGCTCTGAAGACTTGTGTCCTGCCAGCCTGAAGAATGAATGTGCTGTAAAAAAAAAAGTGGGTCTGTTTGGAACCTAGAAGTGAAGACCAAAATAAGCCTTGTGTGGTGACAAAGAATCTGCTCAGCAGAGAATCGTGTCTTTGGGTCGGGTGATACCCAGCTGGATAAGGGACACACATAAAAATGTCCCTTAGAATGACTTATCTTCACTCTACACTCACCAGGAAAGCTTCCAGTTCTTCCTTTGGTCTGCCAAGTAATCAGACACCAGCAAGGGGGGCGGGCTCCCCGGATGACCCTACACAAGTTGTTGTCTCTTTGAGAGCACATAGTTCCCACTGGAAAGGAAAACTCACACGGAGAGAGCTCAGAGACACACCTGTGTCCCAACTGAAACACTCTGCAGGGAGAGTGGAACACAAACCACTGAAAAAGGAGCAAATCGTCCAATATGTTGGGAAACAAGCTCCCCATCCGGGAGAACATTTTTAAAGAAAATTTTAAAAAGATTGAGATATCAGTTCACATTAATTAGACTGGTATCTCAGGGAACGTGGACGAGGACGTCCACTGGAGCACTTTTTGCGGTGCCGGGAGCTGGAGGCAAACGGGCCGGCTACCACTGAGCAAATAGGCTGGGTGCAGTGCGTCTGCTGTCCCACATAACAGTGAGAACAGATCTGCAGGACACACTACTAGTGACAACACATACAGAGTACAATCGTATCCATGGAAACTAAAAATACAAGTACACAAAATAATATACCACAGCATAATGCATTCCGATAAAAAGTTACACATTGAATATGTTAAATTACCCATGGGTATAGGGCGGAGGAGTAGAATATGATGAGCAAAAGAGATGGATGAATGGACATGTAAGTAGGACAGAGGGATCTTGGTGGTACCAAAAATGGTAACTGAAGAATGCCATTAACTCAACCTTCTGTACCTATGATCCGAATAAATAAATTAGCACATGCAGGCAAGCATATATACAGATTTATTTATTTATTTATTTATTTACGTTAAATCCTCATCTGAGGACATTTTTTCATTGCTTTTAGAGAGCAAGGAAAGGAGAGAGAGAAACACTGATGTGAGAGACATGCATCAATTGGTTGTCTGGTTGCCTCCCATACACACCCAGACCATGGATCAAAACTGCATCCTAGCTATGTGCCCTGACCAGGAACTGAACCCACAACTTTTCAGTTATGGTATGACACTCCAGCCCACTGAGCCACACAAACCAGAGCTCCTTATATACAAATAGGCACAGTTTTTTTAAAGTTAAAAAATGAATACCTGAAGATTGTCATTCACTCATTAGTTTTCCTGTAATTTTCAGTAGACTTCCTGACAAAAACGAGCCTCAAGGCCTGCTGAGTCAGAGCCCAGGCCTAAAGACTCACCGAAGTCAGCTTCTCTGAGTAACCTGCCTTCCTGCTCCACAACAGGCCGGTCTCTGGTCACAACCAGAGATTTGGGAGATTTTAATTAAAGTTGGACATCATCTTTCTGTCTAGTTAGAATGAATCCTTCCTTTCCTTCAGACAGGAAGTTATACATGTTCATTTTTATCTTTACTCAGTGACTGTTTCTTTTTCTAATTAAGTTCTTCAGTTATTGGAGACTGTTAATATCTTCTCATTTGTGCTAATAGTTCTCATATAATCATAGCTATTATAATGGTAAATAATTGCCTTGGTCAGTGTACCTTTTTTGGTATGAAGATATCTTTTTTTGTGTTTTAGAAATAACTCCTGATATGTGAGGGATAATGTTTAAGGTGAAGACACTCTAAATAGAACACTCCCTCACTGAGTCGTAAACTGGCATGGAATGGAATGGGGGAAGAATGGCCTGGTTACCAGGAGGCTGGCTCTCCTGTGTAGGCATTCTCTTCCGCTTAAGGACCCAGGCCATTCTAGGATTTAACCCTTTGCTCCCAAGGACATTAAACGGGTTAATTTCTAACCAACTGGAATCAAAGGGTTACAGGGGCAAATTATGCAAATACTTAAGTCATGCTTGAATTTATAAATTCTATAATCGAATGTGCTAAGTAAAATGTCAAAACAAATTCTCTTTGGCTTGGCTATTTATAAAGGTAAGTTGTAAGGTGTATAACCAATGTATTCAAGGAAAACAGCTGCATGAGTGAAGAGAACTGTTGAAATACCTCCTTGGCATGAAAATCCAAATGAATATACATATACTTTCATAATAACCAATGGAGACTTAGGAGATCTAAAAATGTAAGTGCCTGCATGCTGTGCTTTTTATAGCTCCAGTCCGGCTCTAACATCGTCATTTTATGACTTTGTGGCTTTATGCTTTTTTCTTCTTAAAATGTCATTTGTATGCATGCTGGTGTAGCTCACTGCTACAGGAATGACTGCTGTTCCAGTCTGCCTCGAGGCTAGTCTGTGTGGGGATGGATTTTGCAGATGCCAGACACTCCAGGCTCTTATTTCAGATGAGATGTGGAACCCAAAGGCAAGACCATAGCAAATTCCGATGGCATGCCTTCTGGGCAACAATCTGTGAACAAAGTCACTGCAGTTCTAGAAATAGGAAGTGGAATCAATTTAATCAAGGTGCCAAAATGAGGAAATAATTCAATGGAGAATTTCACAGAGGAAGTATGTTTTCCTAGACACACAGAAAGGGAAATATTTGAAATCAGGATTATTCAGTTGCTAAGGAGTAGCTTGGTAAAGATGTGCTCCTTTGGGATTTTATTCAAGGACTAAGATTTATTACATTAGATAACCAAATGTGGAAAAATATAATACTCCATGCATTGTCGTGTGTGCCCTGGTGCTTTCCAATTTGAGGATGAAATTTGAAAAAGGAGGGAAAGGCATAAAGCTTAATAGGGGAGGCCAACTCTAGGAAATAATTTTGAGAAGATTCTATCCTGCATCTGTTCTCCAGGCTTTAGGCAAAAAAGGGGCTATAAATAAGGCGATTATTTAATTTATCATCCAGATATTTTGAGTGAAAGAGAACACTGTTAATAAATATGCAAGTGCAATAGGTGTAAACCTGAACTGTCCCAGGCAACCTGGATGTATAGTTCCCTTAACTGTGCATATTGTTATTTCAGAGGGACTAGAAGGTGCTTAGCTGATTGGTAACTGAAATTCCACAATTAGAGCTTTATTCCTTTGTCTTAAACAGCAAGAGGATTGGCTTAGTTTCCATAAAATTACCTTTGGGAGAAGTAATTTATATTTTAACATGAATAAACTTTTCAGATTCTTGCCACAGGAAAGTATGGAGGGAGAGGAAAAGCCAGTGTGTAGTGTTCCGGACTGTGCTGGGCTGAGGGCAGAGGGACAGGAACACTGCGTGAGGGAAGCCGGAGTGGTCTGAGATGGCTCTGGCCACAGGACCCAGCCTCCGCTCTGAGAAATACCCACAAGGAGCCACAGGTGCCAGCCAAGCCGCCTCAGCCTGAAGGAGCAATACACACCCGGGCCGGGGAAACGTGTTCCCCCAAAGACCCTATCTAGCAAAGCATAAAGAGTGAGCCCCCAGCTGCTCAAGAATCATCCTGCTTGAGTGAGCCCGCTTAGGAGCTCACAGGATAACTGCCATTTTTATGGAGTTCAGAGACTGCTTTCCCTTCACCCCACAAAACCATTCAGAGAAAACTCCCTGGCCAGACCACCAAGTTTTAAGGTCCCACACCCCACTCCGAGTTGGAACACCTGAGTTAACCCCACAAAGCATCCTTTCCTACAGAAAACATCAAGGGATTGTTCTGTATTTCTTGACTCTGGGCAACTGATATCTCAGATTTAATCACTATTTAATGTGAATTTTTAGTATTGAAAACAACCACAAAATAAATAAATGAATAAATTAAAGTCTCTGGGCTATAATTTGGGCCATTTGACCAGTAATTTGGATCAACCCCATCCTTTCTTTTCACAACAACAGGTTATAGAAGCAAGGTAATAGCCAGTGACCACTCACTTTTTATGAATATATAAATGACCTCAGGATGTCTCTCTCTGGAGAAGATTACAGGTTTTATGTAAAGCTACTTTCAGAAATAAGGTCCTGAAATAGAAACTTACAATCTGAGCAGAAATCAAATGGCTCCAGGATGCCTGCACCAAGGTGTTCTTGCAAAAAGGTCTGCTATGGCAAATGCACCATCCATAAAAGGCTAAGGACCAGGGCTTGGGCTATAGATAACGAACCTTGGCAAGGTTTGCTGTCTAGAGTAGCCCTGTCCAATAGAACTTTCTGTGATGATGAGCATGTTCTATATTTACATGTCCAACATGGTAGCTATTAGCCACATAAAGCCTTTAAGCACTTCAAATGTGGCCACTGTAACTGAGAAACTTAATTCTTACTTTTACTTTATTTTAGTTAATTTAAATTAGTAATTTAAGCTTAAATTAATGTAAATGTTAATCACTACCTGTGGCTAGTGGCTACCAATGCAAGTCTAGAGGTTAAATCAGCCTAAAGAAAGCAGTGCAGAAGTCACTTTTGAATTCTACAGGGAATCTGAGAAGTTACCATTTGATAACTTATATTTTCACTGTGTAAAAAAAAAGCAACTGTCCCTATTAAGTTCTCTCAAGTCTTCATGATGACCCCCTAGGTCCTTCAGATCTGACCACCCACTGCAACTTCACCCATTACCTCTAGAATCTCAGCTCCTGCTGTGCTACCCCCTTCTTACTTAGCTCCAGCTCCAGGGCCCCTTTGCAGCATTCCTGGCTTGGGGCCTTTGGACTTGCTGCTCTCTGCCTGGACCACTCTTCTCTTAGCTGTATGCATGGCTTGCTCCCTCCTCTGCTTCAAATTCATGCTCAGATGTTATGTTTTCAGTGAGGCCTTTTCTGACCACTTTATTTAGAATTGCAATACTGATTACCACCCATACTCCTTATCTCTTTCCCCAACTTTGTTTCTTTAGTGTTTATGTCTTTCTAATATACTTCTGACAAAATTCACTTACTTATTTTGTCTGTCTCCCCAATTAGACTATAAGCTCCCTGAAGGCAAGGATTTTCACTTGTTTGTTCAGTGGTGTGCTCATAAATATTTACCAACCAGTTTTCTGGGGCTGGGGTGGACCCGTTTTGTAGCATTAGCTAATTTCTGTGGTCTAAATACCCCTACTATGACCAATTTTGAGCTACCAGCAAGTCATGAAACACGGAGCTGGGAAGAAATATGCACAATGAGTTTGCAATTCAAGCCATCTCCAGTATAACACTAGCTATACTCTAGCTCCTAAAACACTCCAAATTTCTCAAACAACATTTCCCCTGCTTTGCTCTTGATAGGAATTACCTGGGGCACTTAAAACTTAACCAGGCTAAAACCTAGAAAATCTTCTTTCCTGGGGATTCTGATTAAGAGGAACTGGGATGAGGACTGGGAATTTATATTTTTAACTAATACCCTAAGTGCTTCTTACCATCACCCTGGCCCAGCCCATATTCACCTTCCAATAGCATTAGCCCTCCAAACCTGAAAAGCAGCCTTGTGCCAGAGGGGATGGAGAAACCAGACTATCATCCAAACAAAGGTAGAGAGACTGTGGGGGAAACTCCTGACCACCCTCCATCACGCCTCTTTGGCTTCTCTTCCCAGAGGTCTGGAAACGGGACAGAGCTGCGGGCACGTTTTGAATCTGGCCTCACATAACCGTCCCGGTGCTCTAATCCAGCAAGTACAAAATACCACTGAAATGTAAGATATGTAGGAGGCTGAGTTTCAAGAATATTTAAAAAAGAAATATAATTTCCTTTGAAAATGTTCACATTCAATTTCTATATTCATTAAAACTGAGGAGGAATAAAATTATAACCAGATTGTGTCCTGTTTCTATGAAATTTTTTTCAGTCTTACAATGATGAGTAAAGGGATTAATCTATCTATTACTGGACTAATACTTAACAGACTGATAAAAACAAATGTGTGCAACCAAACCTGTGCCCACTCTGCACTAAGTGCTGGAGATGGTATATACCAGGGGTGTCAGACTCATTTTCACCGGGGGCCACATCAGCCTCACGGTTGCCTTCAAAGGGCTGAATGTAATTTCAACTCCTTAACAGTTAAGGAGTAGTGACATTTATATGGTCCTAAAATTATTTCAGCCCTTCGAAGGCAACTGCGAGACTGATGTGGCCCCCAGTGAAAATGAGTTTGACAGCCCTGGTGTACACTGTAAGACACAGTCTCTGCCCACAGTCTTCTGGGGACACAGTCCAGCAAGTGGGCAATGCAGAAGAATAACCTACATTAGTGGTTTGAGGCCAGGGGAGTTGCTTCCTGCAGGAAGGGGCATCCAAACTGAGGTTTAAAGGAGGAGTGGGTATTACCCACATTAAGGCAAAAATGGTGGGGACTAGGCATTGTAGGAAGAGATAACATAATGTTCAAAGGCCAGGAAGAGTGTAAGAGTTAGATAGCTGGATTCTACAACAGAAAGTTTAGTAAGACTGGAACATTCAGTGAAATCCAGGAAATGACTTGAAACTAGAAGAGCAAGTTTGGGTCAAGCCATGGGGGCCTTGTAAAATCAAGCTTTTTTGCTGTTTAAAATATGTACTCTTCTTTTTTGTATTAATCAAAAAGTAGGGAACTACTTGAAATGCTCAGAAGCAAAGGGTGGATAATAAATTGTAGTACACTCTCAAAATGGAATACAATACAGTGATGAAAATGACAGGTCTACACCATATGCGACAATATGGATAAACTGCACCAACATTATGTTGAGAGAAAAGCAAGACACAAAAGGGTAAAAATTATATGATTCCTATAGTTTGATATTAAGAGACAAAGTTAGTCTTCAGTGATAGAAGCCAGAAAGCAATTCCAACAGGTTATGAAAAGGTGAGCAACATCACAAATCCTTGGGGAAATGCAAATGAAAACCACCTGTGAGAATGGCTATTATCAAAAGGGAAAAAGGGAATATTTGTACACTGTTGGTAGGAATGTAAATTGGTACAGTCATTATGGAATACAGTATAGAGGTTCCTAAAAAAATAAAAAAGAAAACTACCATATGACCTAGCAATCCCTCTCTTTGGTGTGTACCTGAAGGAAATAAAACCAGGGTGTTGAAGAGACACCTGCACCCCCATGTTCACTGCAGCACTATGCACGATAGGCAAGACACGGCAGCAGTCTGTGCCCGTGGACAGGTAAATGAACCAAGAAAATGTGGCAAATGTACACAATGGAATATCACCAACCATTAAAAAAAGGAAACCCTGCTATTTGTGACATTAATGATGAATCTTGTATCATGGTAAGAGAAATAAGTCAGGCAGAAAAAGATAAATACTGGATGATCTCACCTATATGTGGAATCTGAAAATGCCGGACTCTTAGAGAGTCGATTGGTGGTCGCCAGAGGCCTGGGACGGGGGGGAGATGAGGAGGTGTCGGTCACAGGGTGCACATTTACAGTTATAAGATGAAGAAGTTCTGGGCTCTAATATTCAGCATAATGACTCTGGTTGAGAATGCTGTATTTATATTCGAAAGGTGATAAGAGAGATCTTTAAAAAAACTCTAGGTAACTATGTGAGGTAACGTATGTGTTAACTAACCTTACTTTGGTAATCATTTCACAATATATATGTATATCAAGTCATTGCATTGTATGCCTTAAACATATACAATGTTATGTGTCAATTGTATTTCACTATCACTGGGGAAGAAGGGAGCCAGAAGGTAGTTACTAGCCAATACCAGTTAGAAGAAAACACAGAGGGACTTCAAGGAGCTAGTCATACTCAGTTTCTTTTTTTTTTAAATATTTTATTTATTTATTTTTAGAGAGGGAAGGGAGGGAGAAAGAGAGAAACATCAATGTATGGTTGCTGGGGTCCATGGCCTGCAACCCAGGCATGTGCCCTGACTGGAAATCGAACCTGCGATGCTTTGGTTCGCAGCCCGCGCTCAATCCACTGAGCTACGCCAGCCAGGGCATACTCAGTTTCTTGATTGGGTGCTGGATACACAGTTGTGTGGGATTGAGGCATATGCTTCCAATTTGTTCACTTTCCTGTCTATGTATTATACTTCAAGAAGTTAATCTAAAGACATATGATGCTCTTTTAGTTTCATAAACTGTAAAATACTTCTCTCACTCTTATTTCCTGTGATCATGCTTTCATTACTGAATTTTAAACTAATGGTCTTAAGTCTGTGTCTCATGACAGTGGGTCACGACCCTAACTACACTTTCAATTAAATTGATGTTCTCACCTCAGCTGATTCAAGTGGCTGGAAATGACCGCCTGCACTTGCTGACTGGCTCGTACACTAATGCCTGACCAGGCTGGCGATACTATGTGGCCCTATCACCATGATCTCTGGTATGTACACCTGACACAGAATGCCAGGTGTAGTTAATGAAAAACAAGGAGGGAGGGGAGTTTAATCCTCCCAAGGCTTATTAAGGAGAAAATATATTATATACTTTGTATTTTCAGCAAAGAACTCAAGGGGTTAGCAGACATGGTTATGAATGTAACTAACATTCCTGCTAAATCAGATAGTTGATAAATTACTGACTTTAAGTGTTCATTTCTTTCTGTGAATTCGTGTCATCATTGACGTGGGGGAAGGAAAAGCACTCATTATCACCAAAAATATCCTTTATTCATCTTGCACATAATAAGGGCTCAATACAGTTTTGTCAAATTGCACTACTAGTCAAAAATCCTGAGTCTGTTTTCCCCAAGCAACTAATAGTTCATAGAATTATAGCAAAACAGAGCCAGAAAGGTCATGTGGAACATACTCTGTTGTATAATGAATGACATCTTAAAAGGCTGAAAGTATCTTGTGCTTGAAAAAGTATCTGATTACATTTACTTGCTGTGGATGATAGTTTATTAGTCTGGAGGCTCCTATAAATAAGCAACTTTGGTTTTTTCAAAGCTAAGAGTAATCTTGAGAATATTGTGCTAAGTGAAATAAGTCAGATAGAAATAGCAAAGATCCCAGAGTAGTCTCAACATGCCAATAGATAATACTGTAATATTCAGCAAGAAAACCACGTAAATTAATTAATTCATCTGGAGGCAGAGGGAGGTTTTAGATGAGTCAATCTGCTGTGCCTGGGAAGCTTGGCAATGAGCCAGGCTTTGCCTTTCCCGGCTACATCTACAATCAATCACTGCTCCTCGCAGTCACACTGACTTGTACAGAAAATAGCGCTTCTTGGGAGCCCTCAACACTAAAACAATATAACTCTAGTTTACAATAGGTTATCTCTTCTAGAAATTTTATTATAAAATCATTTATCCATATAAAGAAGATATATAGATAGATAAACACACACACATAATATAATCTATCTTTAAGGTTTTCATATGTATGTTTCAGGTTATCTTATTCATTTTTAATATGGAAATATGTCCTGGAAGGAAAAAAATTCATGCTATTATCAGGGATTCACTTGGCCAATTTAAACAGTTTAGAAAGTTGCATAAGTTTAAAAAATATTTCTGGAGTTTAATGATTCTTATGGCCAAAAGAAATGATCTTAATATTGAACCTTCAACTTAAATTTCTTTCTCCTTGTTACCAGTGAGAAGACTCAGATTTTCTAGACAAATCAAAACCCAAAGAACTGATTTTGTTTGAAAAATTAGATCCAGCTATTCCTTAAAAGACTAGATTTGTTTAAGCTGTAGAAGACATTTTAGAAGTAATTTGATCAAACCAAAAATATGCAAAATTGCAGAACTGGCTTTTTAATTGTTGCCAAATTTTCTTAACTTAAGAAATATTTATTGACCACCTACAGTGATATAAACGGAAATCCCCTGGCAGATTCCTAGTGCTTCCCAGTCGGCCATCCTTCCAGCATCCTATCTGATAAGGCTTAAATTCCTGCTCCATATCTTGCTGGGAGATTTCACAGGCATAATTTGACCTTTAAATTTTCTCACCTGCAAATGGGAATACTAATTTACTTCATAAAAATTGCTTTAAATGAATTACATTAGCTCCTGTATCAAAGTACTTATCACAGGTGTAAATGCAAACTTTAAAATAGTAATAATGATAGTTTATAAGATATTATTATTAAAGCTCACATGCCTCTGTATTCAAGAAGTTCCTCTGCTGAGGGCTTACAAAGATTTCCTTAGGGAAAGTGACCAGAGCAGGAATTGTGGTGTATCACCTTTAGTCACATGCCACCCCACAACTCTGAGCTTCACAAAATTCTTTCTCCCAATATTTCCATGTGAATACTTCTTTTCTGCATGCCAAGGTTCAGGTTAATGTTTAAATTCACCTCTCATGTAGGGAGTATCTACTATGTTTCATCAATTTACAAAATTCCAGTAGAGAGGCAGGTCTGTTAAGCGCAGTAATAAAGGTATATATTGAACAGGTAAAGGGAAGATCTAGTAATGAAATCCTAGCTGACAGCTCACCTCTGCTACTAGTCACCTCTTGTGAACCAGGAAGCATTGGAGGCATGTGTTCTGCTCAAGGAGAAATGCCTCATACACAGGTATTAGGGGAGGAAAGCATTTAACCAAAGCTAGGTAGCCTCTATGGAAAAACAAAACCAGGAAATTCTAAGCAGCTTTTTATTCTTTGGACAAGACAATTACTGAGACTGAAACAGTAACACTGATTATTCCCACTAAAAAAGTGATAAGCGCAAGAAATTACTCAACATGGATTAAAGTCTTAAACATAAGGCCTGAAACTGTAAAACTTTTAGAAGAAAACATAGGGGAAAAGCTGTATGACAGTAATCTTGATCATGATTTCATAGATAGGACACCAAAACCACAGGCAACAAAACAAACCAGTGGGACCACATCAAACTAAAACGTTTCTGCACAGCAAAGGAAACAATTACCAATGTGAAAAGCAACCAATGGATTGGATGCGTGTATTTGCAAACCATATATCTGCTAAGGGGTTCATTTCCAAAATATATAAGGAACTTCTACAAATCAACAGTTAAAAAAAAACAATTTTAAAGTGAGTAAAGGACTGGAACAAAAAAACATCTCTCCAGAGAAGACATACAGATAGCTAATAGGTATATGAAAAGACACTCAACATCATTAATCATCAAAGAAATAGAAATCAAAACCATAATGGGTTATTACCTCACATTTGTTAGGATGGCCATCATCAAAAACCCCAGAACAGAAGAAGTCTTGGCAAGGGTGTGGAGTGATTGGAACCCTTGAGCACTGTTAGTAGGAATGTAAAATGGTGCAGCCCTTACGGAAAATGGTATGGAGTTTCCTCAAGAAATTAAAAATCGCCCTGGCTGTGTGGCTCAGTTTTTGGAGCATGGTTCTGTCCTCAAGTGGTACCAGTTGGATTCTGGTCAGGCCACATGCCTGGGCTGCAGCTTCAGTTCCTGGTTGGGGGGTGCATGAGAGGCAACCGATTGATGTTTCTCCTTCACATAGTTCTCTTTCACTCTCTCTCCCCCTCCCCCCATCCCCTGTCCTTTCTCTCCAAAATCAATAAACATGTCCTCAAGTGAGGATTAAAAATAATTAAAAACAGAACTGCCATATGATCTAACAATCCCACTTCAGAATATATATCCAGAAAAATTGAAATCAAGATCTCAGAGAGATATCTGCACCTCCATATTTATTGCAGCACTATTTACAGAAGCCAAGACACAGAAGCAAGCCAAATGTCTGTCCACGGATGAACAGCTAAAAAAAGGTATATATATTTGATGGTCTATTATTTAATCTTAAAAAGGGAGGAAATCTTGACATTTGTAAAAATATGGATGAACCTGGGGGACAGTAAGCTAAGTGAAATAAGTAAGGCTCAGAAAGATGAATACTGCCTGATCTCACTTTCACGTGATTCTAAATAGTCAACGCATAGAAGCAGAGAATAGAAGGGCGGCTGCCAGGGGCTGGGGGGCAGGGCGACATGGAGTGGTGCTGGGCAAAGGGTACAGAATTTCAGCTATGCAAAAGTGAGTAAGTTCTTGAGGTTTCATGTACAGCACATTGACTAGAATTAACAATGCTGTGTTATATAGTTGAAATGTGCTAAGAGTATATATATCTTAAGTCTTCTCACCACACACACACACACACAAAGAAGAAAATGGTAACTATGTGGAAATGATGGATATATTCATTACTTGATCGTGGTGATCATTTCACAATGTATATATGAGAAAGCATCAATTCATACCTTAAACATACATAATGCTTATATGTCAATTTTACCTTTATAGAACTCTTTAAAAAAATGAGTGATAAGTACATTGCCCCTAAAAATTGTGTTAAAGATAGATACCAGCACAGGTACTCAACCCCAACAAACACAACCATGAAATGAGAACTGGTGGGATACTTTTTTTTATTTGTAGAAAAGAGAAGAAAGAAGGATAAGATCTGGCCCATAGCTTCCTTGACTGGAAATGCCTAGAAATTCTTGCATTTAACTAGTTATAAGAAGTTGATTTTTCTTTACCTGTCTTTCCCAGCCCTGGCTGCACAGTAGAGTCACTGAGGGAGCTTTCAAAATATACTGATATCTGGGCCTGATCTAAAGACCATACATCAGAATTTCTTGGTGATGAGGTTTGGGTACAGAATCTTCTTGGCTATCATTTCTTGTTTTATTTTTTTTTTCTACAGTTTTATTACAGTATAACTGGCTACAATAAACCGTATGCATTTAATGTGTATGAATTGATGAGGTTTGATCTAAGTATACATTGGAGAGACCATCACCACAATCAAGGCAACACATATTTCTATAATCTCCCCACATACTCTCATACACTCTAGTACCCCATTTCTTCTCTACCCACGCCCTCCCCAGGGGACAACTGATCTGTTTTTTGGTGACTATAGGGAAGATTATACTTTCCCAGATATCACAGAAATAGATCATACACTATATACTCTTTTTTTCTTGGTCCAGCTTTTTTACTCAGATTCATGATTTTGAGATTAATCTGCACTGTTATGGGCACTGTTATGTTAGTTTATTTTGTTCATTAGATTCATCTTGTAAGTGAGATCATATGGCATTTGTCTTCCACTGCCTGGGTTGTTTCACTTAGCATAATAGTCTCCAGTTCCAACCATGCTGTCACATAAAATAGGAATTCCTTCTTTCTTCCTGCTGCATAATATTGCATTATGTAAATGTATCACAGTTTTTGATCTACTGATGGGCACTTGAGCTGTTTCCAACACTTGCCTATTGTAAATAACACTGCTATGAACATAGGGGTGCATAAGTGCTTTTGAATTGGTGATTTGGGATTCTTAAGGTATATTCACAGGAGTGGAATTGCTGGATCAAAAGGCAGATCCATTTTTAGTCTTTTGAGGGAATTCCATACTGTTTTCCACAGTGGATGCACTAGTCTGCATTCGCACCAACAGTGTGTGAGTGTTCCGTTTTCTACACATCCTTGCCAGCATTTGTTGTTTGTTGATTTATTTTGGATGGCCATTCTCACCAGTGTGAAGTGGTATCTCATTGTGATTTTAATTTGCATCTCTCTGATGGCTAGTGTTGTTGAATATTTTTCATACACTTATGTCTATGGGCTCTTTGTATGTCCTCCTTGGAAGTGTTTATCCCTTTGCCCACTTTTTAATCGGGTTGTTCGTCTTCCTGATGTTGAGCCATATGGGTTCTTTATATATTTTGGAGATTAAACCCTTGTCTGATGTATCGTTGGAAAATATGTTCTCCCAAACAGTTGGTTCCCTTTTCATTTTGAAGATGGTTTCTTTGACCATGCAGAAGCTTTTTAACTTGATATAGTCCCATTTGTTTATTTTTTCCTTTATTTCCTTTGCCCTAGGAGATATATCAGCAAAAATATTGCTACATGGGATATCTGAAATTTTACTGCCTATACTTTCCTCTAGGACTTTTATGGTGTCATGACCAGAGATAAGTCTTTTATTCATTTTGAGTTTATTCCAATCTATGGTGTGAGTTGGTGGTCTAATTTCAATTTTTTTTTTGCATAAGTCTCCAGTTCTCCCATCACCATTTATTGAAGAGGGTATTTTTACTCCATTATATGCTCCTGACCCCTTTGTCAAGTATTAATTGACCATAGAGACATGGGTTTATTTCTGGGCTCTCTAATCTATTCCATT
Organism: Tonatia bakeri; assembly: GCA_004024845.1. NCBI lineage: Eukaryota > Metazoa > Chordata > Mammalia > Chiroptera > Phyllostomidae > Tonatia > Tonatia bakeri. The sequence goes on along the minus strand of PVIA01006366.1, from coordinate 9,628 downwards.
GATCTATGTGTCTCTTCTTATGTCAGTTCCAGACTTAATGACAGACTTTAATTATAGTGGCCTTGTAGTATAGTTTAATATCAGGTATTGTGATCCCTCTAACTTTGTTCTTTTTTCTCAAGATTGCTGAGGCTGTTTGGGAGAGTTTTTGTTCCATATAAATTTTTGAAATATTTGTTCTAGATCTGTTAAATATATCTTTGGTATTTTAATAAGAATTGTGTTGAATTTATAGTTTGCTTTGGATAGTATGGATATTTTAATGATCTTAACTCTTCCTATCCATGAACATGGTATATACTTCTATTTATTTGTCTCTTCCTCAATTTCTTTCTTGTCTTCTATAGTTTTCCTAATACAGGTTTTTTACTTCCTTGGATAAGTTTATTCCTAGGTACTTTATTTTTCTTGTTGCTATAGTAAATGGGATTTTTTCCTTAGTTTCTCTTTCTGATAGTTCATTGTTTGTGTACAGAAATGCCATTGATTTCTGAATATTGACTCTGTAGCCTGTTATTTTGCTAAATTCACTTATTATCTGGAGTAGGTTTTTTTTGGTGGAAACTGTAGGGTTTTCTATGTAGACTATCATGCCATCTGCAAATAATGACAGTTTTACTTCCTCTTTTCCAATTTGGATGACTTTTGTTTCTTTTTATTGTCTGATCACTGAGGCTAGAACTTCTTATTATTGAATTATAAGTGTTCCTTATATAGTGTGGATAAAAGTTTTTTGTTGAATATGTGCTTTATAAATATTTTCTCTCAGTCTGTGGTTAGATTTTTATTAACAGTACCTTTCAATGAGCAGAAGTTTCTCATTTTGATGATGTCCAATTTATCAATTTTTATTCTTTCATAGATTCTGGTGTTGTGTGTGTGTGGGCGGGGTATTTTACTTAAGAAATCCTTGTCTAACAAAAAGTTACAGAGATTTCCTCCTGGAAATTTTTTGGTTTTAGCCTTTCTTTTGAGGTCTATAAATCTATTTCAAGTTAAGTTTAGCATATGTCATGAGGTAAGAATTGTGTTTTATATGGGGGGAAGTTTCATTTTTGGGACATGAATACCCAACTGTTCCAGCCCCAGTTGTTTGTAGAAAAAATTAGCCTTTCCTCATTGTATTGTCTTGGCCTTTTTGGAAAATCAATTGGCTATGCATTTATAGCTCTAATTATAGATTCTGCTGTTTGATTGATCTAGGTCTATATATATGTCACGATCACACTCCATGACTGCAACTTCAAAAAGGTCTTGAAATCAAGTAAAGTCCTCAATTTTTTTTTAAATTATTTTGGCTGTTTTAGCACCTTTAAATTTCCATATAAATTTGTAACAGGCATCCCAGTTTCTACAAAAACCCCACCTGCTGTCATTTTGATTGGAATTGACAATCAACTTAGAAAGAAGTGAACTCTGACTTTCCCAATCTATGAGCATAGTGTATCTACCCATTTACTTAGAATTCCCTCTAATATTTCACAGCAATATTTTGTAGTTTTCAATGTTTGTATTGTATATCTGCTGTCAAATTTATGCCTAAGTATTTGATAGTTTTTGATGTTATGATAAATGGTATTTTCTATTTCAATTTCTAATTGTTTGTTGCTAGCATAGAGAAATATAGTTGATTTTTAAGTATTGACCTTGTAGCATTAATGTAGAGCATTACATTAATTAATTTATAAATGTTGAACCAATTTTGCATATTTTGGATGAGTCCTAATTAGAATTAATGTATCATTATTTTTTATATTTTACTGAATTCAATTTGCTAAAATTATACTAAAGATTTTTGCATCTATGTTCATGAAGGATATTGGTTTTCAGTCTTTTTTTTCTCCTATCTCTTGGACACCCTCTTCTTTGGCCACCATCAGATTGATCTCTGTATCTATGGGCTTATTTCTGTTTCATTCATTTGTTTTGTTTTGTTTTTTAGATTCAACATATAAGTGAAAACATATGCCATTTGTCTTTCTCTGTCTGACTAACTTCACTTAGTATAGTATCTTCCAGATCCATTTATGTTATCACAAATGGTTAGATTTCATTCTTTTTATTGCTGAGTAATATTCCACTGTATATATGTACCACATCTCTTTTTATCCATCCATGTGTTGATGGACATCTAGGTTGCTTACCTTTCTTGGCTATTGTACAATAATGCTGCAGTGAACACAGCATTATGTTTTCAGATATGTTTTTGTTTTCTTCAGCTAAATACCCAGAGGTGGTATTGCTGAATGAATGGCAGCTCTAATTTCAGTTTTCTGAGGAATCTCCATACTGTTTTCCATGGTGGCTGCATTCACTTGCAATCCCACCAAGGGGAGTCCCTTTCCTTTACTTCCTCACCAGCACTTGTTACTTGTTGATTTTTTCATGATCATAAAATTGTGTGATCACAATGAAAATCATCCTATGACTTTTGACAATGTGAGGTGGTATCTCATTGTGGTTTGGATGTACGTTTCCCTGATGATTACTGATGCTGAGCATCTTTTCAGTGTTTGCTAGCCATCTGTCTTCTTTGGAAAAATGTCCCTTCAGGTCCTCTGCCCATATTTTAATTGGACAGTTTGGGTTTTTTGTTGGGCTTGGGTTTTTTTAGTGTTAAACTGTATGATTTCCCATTATATGATGTATCATTTTCAAATCTTTTCCGATTCAGTAGGTTGTCTTATCATTTTGCTGGTTGTTTCCTTCTCTGTGTCTGTAGTTTTCTTTCAACATCTGTCTGCTTTTGGTATCAACGTTGCTGGATTCATAATATGAGCTTATAAGTATTATCCCCTCTTCAAGTTTTGAAAATATTTGTGTGTATCGATATTACTTCTTTAAATGTTTGGTAAAATTCACCATTGAAGCTATTGTGAGCCTGCAATGACCTATTTCTTTTTGGGTAGCTTGTCTTTCAAGGAATTTCCCCATGTCACTCTAGTTGTCAATTTTATTGGCATAAAGTTGTTTAGAACATTTACTTGCTATTCTTTTTATGTCTTGAAGACCTTTAGTAATATTTCTTCCCTTGCTCCTAATATTGATAATTTGTATTTTCTCGCTTTTTCCTTTAATCAGTTTGGCTACAGTTTCCCAATTCTGTTAGTTTTCTTTAAAAGCCAGTCTTTTGGCATCACTGGTTTTCTTTATTGCTTTTTTGTTTCCTATTTATTAATTTCTGCTCAGATATTTTCATTTCTTTTCTTCTGCTTACCTTTGGATTTAATTGGCTTTTTTCTGGTTTCTTAAGGTAGAAGCTCAGGCCATTGATTTTAAATGTTTATACCTTCTTATTATAAGTGCTACATATTCCTTTTAAGACACTTAAAAAAACTTTACCTGCATCCTACAACATTTGAAATGTCACATGTGTATTTTCCTTGAATTCGAAATACTTTCTTAATTCCCTGTGATTCCTTCTGTGGTCCATCGGTTATTAGAAATGTGTTTAGTTTCTAATTATTTGAGGACTTTCAAGATATTTTTCAGTTACTGATTTCTAATTTAATTCTGGTGTGGTCAAAAAACATACTTTGTATGGTTTAAAACTTTTAACTGCATTGAGACTTGTTTTATGGCCAAAGGGTTTATTTTGGCAAAGCTCCTGTGTACACGTGAAGATAGTATGTATTATGCAGTTGTCAGGTGGAGCGTCCTATGAATGCCAGTTAGGGGAAGTGGTTGATGGCATTGATCAAGACTTCTGTATCCTTACTAATGTTTTAACTGCTTGTTCTTTCAATTATTGAGGGAGGATTGTTGAAATCTTCAACTATAATTATGGATTTATCTATTTTTCCTTTTAGTTTGATTGTTATTGGAGCATAGGGTTTGTTTTTCATTTTAACTTTGCACATAGAGTTAAGGAATGTTGCTCTAAACCAATAACTCTGAAACTTTATCATGCATCAGAATTTTGGGGGGCTTATGAAAACCTGGATGGCTCGGCCCCATTCCCAGGTTTTCTAGTTCTGTGGGTCTGGAGGGATTTGAATTCCTCACAGCTCCCAGGTGGTGCTGGTGCTGCTTGGTACAGAAACTGCACTTCAAGATCACTGACTAGAAAGACAAATACCTTATGAGTTCACTTACATTTGAAATCTAAAAAACAAAATAAACAAACAAAACAGAAACAAACTCATAGGTACAAGGAACAAACTGATGGATGCCAGATGGGAAGGAGGTGGGAAGGATGGATGAAAAAGGGGAAGGGATTAAGATGTACAAATTGCCAGTTATAAAAAAGGTCACAAGGATGTAAAGTACAGCATAAGGGATATTATCAATAATACTGTAATAACTATGTGTGGTGTCAGATGGTTACTAGACTTAGCAGAGTGATCACTTCATAAATTATATAAATGTCTAATCACCATGTTGTACACCTGAAACTAATATAATTTTAATTGGAAAATAAAAATTATTTTAAAAAAGAGTCACTGACTAAGCCAAAGTTTCTCAACCTTGGTTGCATATTAGAATAACCTGAGGGGCTTTAAAAACTGTAACACGCAGGCTGTGACCAAACCAATTAAATTTAGGGTCTGCATGGGGAAAGGGAGAGTAGTGGGACCCAGGCATCAGTATCCTTTAAAGCTCTTCTATGTGATTCCAATAAATAGTCAAGACTGTTCTAGAATCACTGCTCTATACTAAAGGAATTCTCCAGAGTGCCCAAGAAGGTCTTTGGGGCTCATTACCAACACTTCCTCAGTGTCCCCTGAGTAGAAAAACACCGAGGGGGAGCAGCAGCAGCACACAGAGGCTGTCAGAAAGATGTAGTGTGCCGGGGTAGGGGACTGGGTTTTACTTCTCTCCCTTCTGCTGTCAACCTAGCTGCTTCCTCTTTTGTAAAATGGAGCCAATATTTCCTGGTCACTTCCTACAATTACCAAGGTTCTGACAACCAATAACATCTATCTTTTAACAATGGTAAAAAAAAATCCATTAACTAAATATACTTGGAAATTAAAACAATCTTTAATGATACTTATTTTCCATAATTGGGTTGTATAAGTAGTTTAAATATTTAGATAAGAAATATATTGACTAAAAATTATCCAGGTACCCTTTATGCAGGGAAATCCATGCATAACATAGGTATATTCCAAATAAACTTTCACAACTGTCCCATTAGTAAACTCATTAATCAGGAATCTTTTAATCTTCCATTAACCCTCCTATTTTCCTTCACTTTATCCTGCACAGGGACTTTGACCAAGGAGAAACCATTCTGGCAGAAGAATTATGACAAACAGTGCTGACACTTTGGACTACACCAGTAACACAGCCTTCTATTTTTCTTCTCTTCTTCCTTTCCATCCTCCGCGACTCCTCCTTTAAAATTTTCTAAGAAAATTTTCAGAGTAATTTTACCAAACTATGGATTATGTAATTTTTAGGATAACCATGTGAGGCAGGCAGAACTAGCATTGCTGGCCACATTTTTCAGCTGAGACAACTAAAGCAGGCAAAGAAATTGCACAAGGAACTGGAGTATAACACAGATTTTTTGTCTCCAGGTATAAAATTTTCTTGAACTGAGGGGAAGGAAAAATATGCATAAATGTAGAAAGAGAAAACATATTTCAGACAGCCTCAGGAGCCACCTTGGAGATTCACTAGGCAAAGGGCTACTATTGGCAGAAAAGGATATTTAGAGTTAAAGTCATCTAACCATTTTACAAAAGGGGGACCTGGCTTGCTCTAGGCAACTAGAAAGTGTGAAAAGAGTGTAGGATTGACAGGCAGGACACCTGAGCGCTGGCCTCATTGTGCCAGTAAGCTTTGGATCAATTCACATAGCCAGCAACCTACAATTTACATTTGGATGTCCCACAAGCATTCCAAACTCCTGCCCAAAAGTATTTCCCCACCCTCAACCATTCTACCACCACTGTCACCTGTTGTGATCATCTCAATAAATGGCTGGAAGGCAAGATCCTGGGGCTCATCCCTCCTCTCCATTTGCATGTCCTCTCAGTTACAAAATTCTGCTACAAATCTTTCAGATCCACTATCTCAGTTCAGGCCCTCACAATCTCTGACCTGGGTTAGGTTACTGCAGTTGTGTAACAGATCTCCTGGCTTCCTTTTCTTTTGTTCTGTTTCAGAACTTCTGTCACCTCACCTGCCACCACAGAGAGCTTTGTAAAACTGAAATTGTCTTGCTCTACTTACTTATTTGCTCCCCACCACCAACTGGGCAACATCTAAAGTCCCAAGCAAACCATCCAATCTATTTCTGATTTGGTCTCTGCCTTCTTCTCTCACTTCACCTTTCACCTCATAACTTCAGTCAAGCTCAAGTTTTGCAGTTCCTCCACTGTTTCACCTTTGGCTTTGACACTAATGGTTCACTCTTCCTGGAACTTCCCCCCTTCTCCTGACCATTGTTTGGCTAAAATTAACTCAACCTTCTACACTCAGCTTAAGTGTGTACCCCTGGCACCCCTTTCATATGTCCCTTAAGTGTGTACCCCTGGCACCCCTTTCATATGTCCCTTTGATGCTCCCAAGTCATTTTGTGCAGAGTCCCTATTCACCCTGAACTGTTTGCTCACATGCCTGGTTGAGGGCAGTGGCTGCTACAGCCCCATTGGACTAAACTGAGTGTCCCTCACTGAACTGACCTATGGGGTAGCAAGGAGAGCATCCTATTCAGTGTTTGGTATTGAATATTCATCCAAAAAATATATGAGCACTTACTTTATGCCATATGTTGTAGGCGTAAGGGTACAGCAGTGAAGAATGCAGTTACTCCTTGTTATCAAGTGGGAGGTGACATAATAAATAAATGAACAGATAAATAAGAGAATATATAAGTACTATGTAGAGAACTAAAATATACCATATGATATGAAAGTGAGTGGGGGGCTATGTTAGAATGAGGATGTTAGGAAGTTCGCCCTGGGGAAGTGACAACAGCTGACCGACCAGTAAATGCCAACGCGCCAGGTGTTCAGAGAAGAGCTTTGCAGCAGGTAGGGCTACGGTACAATGGGCAAAGAACCAAAGGCATCCCAGGGGCAAGGTGGGGAAGCAGTGAAGATGGGGTCAGAGAAGAAGACAAGGACCGTATTATGTACACTTTGTAAACCAGACCAGAATTTTAATTTGTTCCAAGTGTGACGGGGAGTGACATGACCTGACTTATACTTTTAAAAAGATCTCTCTAGGGCTGCTCCTTAGATAATAGGCTGTCAGGAGTGGAAAGAGAGACCAGTTTGGAGGAGAATGTGCACGGACTTGGAATACTTGGTGAGTCGATAGACTCAGGCTCAGAGCGCCTGGGTGGTTACTGGGGACAGAGCAGTGCTGGGAGACTTCTAAAAGGAGGGTCTTGAAAAAGTCCCTTGCCTCCCCGGACTCTGGACAGAAGGTAGGTCTGGCACCTGTAAAGAGCCACACCCAGACTCGCAGGCGGCCGGGACCCGGAGCCAGCAGCACCGGTACTGCGCGCGGCCGGGACTCCACGTGCTCCGCGCGGGGGGTTTCCGCGTCCTCCGGGCGTGGCCGGAAAAGGAAGTCGGCGCTGCAGTGGCCTCCCCAGCAACAGCGGCGGCACCGGCCACCCGCCCCTGTCCGGCTCGGCCACGGAGGTAGCACAGCGGCTGGACCCCGAGCCTCCCCCCGCCGAGCAGCGCCGCGCCGCCGGGCACCCGGCAGTCCGATGGGGCCGCAGCGAGCGCTGCCCTCCGCCGCGGCCGCCCTGCTCTGGGGCTTCCTGCTCCGGCTGGTAAGGGGGGCGAGCGGGCGCTTGGTCCTCCCCGGGGCGGGGCCGAGTCTGGGGCTCCCTTCCCCTCTGCACCCTCCCCTGCTGCCCGACCTCTGTGCCCGCGACTTCGCGGTCAGCTCGCGTTTTTCCTTTCCGTTCTCCTCCCCGCCGCAGTACTCACTCTCCTTCCAGCGTTCCTCCACCGTCCCCACGCCGGTCCTTGGAAGCCCCCGAAGTACCTCACCCCGAGAAAGCTCTCTGCGGAGCCCCTCATGCTACGTTGATGTTGGCGCTCCTCTATAGTTTTCTGAACATTTTTAAATGACCTCTGAGAGTTATCGTCTAGCCTTTTTTGTAGCTTCTTAACCTCTTTCCTTCTTGGGAAGAAAGGAAAAAAATGAACACGGTCCCAGGAACGTCAGCGGTCGTTCAAGGACTGCCCTTTAGTTTTAATTGCTCTAGTACAGATTTTTTTCCCCTTCCTCTGTAGTTCCTTCTTCGCCTTAGGGCTCCTTTGATTCCATTCTAGGGGTGTTTCGTAATAGTAATAATTTCAGATGACTTTTAAAAGAACACAAAAGTGTAATGCTTTTAGTGGTTTCTCGTTCTCTGCCTACTTTCAAGGGGGAAAGGACTAACAAAGAACGCGTTTACAAGTTTTCAGAATTACAGAAAAGTGGTAATGTTGTCAAGTTCAACATCACACCACTGGAGCTTCCGTGGGCGTTCAGGAGCCCGTGCCCAGTGGTTCAGTTTTTGTTTCTCGTAAATTTCACTGGGGAGTTTCAGATTGGAAATTTTTAGGAGCTTTATGTACACAAAATTTGTGGGATGTCTGCCTGTTTAGTTCTTGCCATTAGGATGTGTAACTTCTCTGAAAGTTTATTTGCACATTCTCCAGTTTAAAGGATTATTATTAGTGAGTATACTCAGTATGAAAGTGCCTGTAACATTTGTTAAGAAACCGAAATCAAAACTTAAATTGGATAAGTGCCTTTGGTGTATTCATAATTTGCTAGGCAACATTAGGAACACGAATGAGGTAATGAATCTAAAAATTGCTTGTGGGGGGAGTACAATATGAAGAAAATACAGTAGCAGTGTACACTGAATCTTTGAGGTGTTATATAACCAGATCTGTCCAAAAGATTACCATTCAGCTATTATGTAAATAGACATACAACTATACATAATTTAAGTTGTCTGAATGTTTTTGGACTCTTTTTCATTTGAGCTTAAGCTGATTGTAGGAATGTATCTTCTATATCACATTCCTATTAATCCTTTCTCAACACAAATTGATAATTTAACAATACATTAGTTGTTCATAAACTCACATTGAAATTCTTATAAAAGCTCTGAACCCTCTCAATAGAAAAATATATGCAGAATTTTCATATAATTTCAAGGGCTTAACATATCTAAAGGTTGTTCTTGTTCTAAGTTGTACCTAGCCTGTCGATCCCGATTCTTGATTTTATTTTTTATATTGCATATGTGTGTTTTGTGATATCTTACTGCATTAATCTTGGGTTCTGTACTCAGTCCCAGGGTTGTGGGGACTGTGGAATGAAGAACTGAATCTCTCTTCAAGGTTCTTCTGGCTGGTCTAATAATCAAAGAGGCATAAAACAGATTAGCAAGAGGAAATAACCAAATTTAATAGATATGTATGTGTGGGAGCCCATGTGCATGAGAAGTTCAGAGACAGAAAAGGAAAATGGGCATATAACACATTCCCAGCTAGGGATGAGGTACGGTCACTTGGGGCCTTCAAAGAGTTGTTGTAGGATGATAAGAACAGCAAATAGGTTTTCCTACCCTACAGACAGGTCAAAAGAGGTTATCTGTGATGTCTTCCATTATGGACAAGGACCCTAATTCAAGTTCTTCCGGGTAGCCAAGGGT